>APFE030437675.1:0-20801 GCA_000404065.3 Pinus taeda | reverse complement strand
TAGAAGGACCCTGTGCAGAAATGGTATGAGTTGCCTTATCTGGCAACTAATGACGCCATCGATGTTGTGCCTCATCAATGACTGACAGAGTGGCGCAGTACTACAAACTTGGCGGTGGGCGGGAGAAAGTCTATCACGCAGAAGAAAAAGGAGGAGGCCAAGATTAAGATGACACAACAAGCTGAAAAGAGGAAGAAGGAGGTTGCTGATAAGGCTCAGGTGGAGTGTGAGGCCACGCAACAGACATGGAAGTAGACAGGTGGGACAGAGCGAGGCTCTGATAAAGACGTGAGGTCACCTTCGCCTAAGACCGAGGAGGAGACAGATGAGTATCATGACACAGAACCTTAGGAGACATCCGCTCACATCAAGCACCCAAGAGAGTTGGAGAAAGGAGGGCCCAGGAAGAAATCAAAGGCAACTAAGACCTCATTGGGCCCCATCACATTAACAAAGGGCGACTTGCATGATATCGGTGACACAGTGAGGGATGTCACTGCGGAGGACCTGCAATAGTTTGAACAACAGTAGCAGATCATCTTAGGGGCCATCCAGATAGGGTTGTAGGAGTTGCAGGCTCACGCGTTGCAGACTGGCATGGTGTCTATCAGCTTGGCTATCGACACTTCAAAGGCTACCGACATGCTGCATGCGAAGGCCTCCAGTGCAATAGTGTTGCCTGATGGAGCACTGATCACAGAGAATGAGGCTGACGGGCCCACTATCAGTGCCTTAAAGGGAGTTGGGTTGAACCTGGCAATGCTCCCGCGTGAAGCACTCCACCTCCTGCAGGATGGAGTAATTGCAGAACTGAGGGCCTGTGAGAAACGCCCTCCAGGTGATTAGTGAACAACAAATCAATAACAAGCAGATGGCCCTACAGAGAAATGTTGCCATCTCCATTAAGACCGAGGCAACCAATCAAAGAAAGCACATTTTGCAGGTTGTTGAGGAGGCATGCAGAATGGTCCCATAGTTGGCCATTTTGGAGGAGGAGCTAGTCAAGGTACACATCCGCAAGTTGGCCACAGGGTTGTGTGACACTCGGACTGAGATGGCGTAGGTTTGGTTTGAGTTGGACCACAAATTATAGAGTTACAATTGAGGGCCCAACCTTCAAATCTGCTAGAAGTGAAGGAACTATGGGCAATCACTGTCATAGAAGCAGTAGCATACTGCATGCAGTGGTTTGAGCAATCATTTGAGGTCTTGACAAGCTTGCAGGAGGACCCCAATGTATAGAGGCTAGAGACAGAAGTGCACGACCTACAATAGTGCTACGATGAGGTTAAGGGCACAACGCAAATCGTCGCACTGACACAGAGACTAGCCAAGCTACAGGAGGCCAAGCAGCTGAAGGAATAGGTGGATGTAGTGCTACACAAGGAAGAAGTGCTCAAGGTGAGACTAAAGCCCTAGCTGGATGAGGCTTACATAGTGACATGGAATATCAAAGGAAATCTTCCGACTCTGCAGGAAACACAAAAAACTCTTTAGGCTGACAGCGCAGGAGAAGTGACTGAGAAGACAGTGGAAGACGCGAAGCAGGCGGTAGCTCAGTGCACAACCGAGGTTGCGGTCATACGGGTTGAGCTGGAAGGACTTTGCACAAAGATCTTCACGCCTACTGAGTGACTCAAGGGCAAGTCATGATGTTTTTGTTGGGGGCCTGTTGGGAATGGGACCCCCCAAAGGGAATTTTTGGGGCTAAAAGCCCATGTTTGAGTCAAATTTTTGTAAGAAACTTGGAAAAACGCTGAATTTTGTGGTCATGGAGCACATAGGTGTTATAAGTTATAAAGGGTTGTCTGCCCTTAGTTTTGTAAATTAAATTCAGCTATAAGAGATCTACCCATGGTCCCCGGACCATGGGATTGTATAAAAAGAGCTAAGCTCTAAGTAGTTTTGGAGACACACATGATAAGAGAGTCATAGCTCTGAAGTAAGAAGTCTAAGTTTTGGGTCGTAGCATAGGTAGAAGCTTTGCAGATGAGTGAGTAGAGGCACAGGGTAGGAGTCTGTAGCTGAGTGCATGGACCCCTGCAGCTATTGCACAGGGTGGATAGAGTCTGTAATCACTTGGAAGAGATTAATAAAGAGAAGTGTTCTACAGTTTCTGTGTCTTTTTTCTGATTAATGCATCTTTTCATTTTATGTATGAATTTCCCTTGTAATTCTATATAGCGTGCGAACATGTATAATTATGTTGGATAACTGAATGCATATAATAATATCTGTTTACGTGGTGTTAACTGTGAGTATCTAATAAGACAAGTAAGATTCTTAAGATAACTTGACAATCTGTGGAATACACTGCCACAACAACGCGAAAGAGTCTAAATCGAGGGTTAGGGTTGCACAAAAGTTAGCTGTACCCTTTCACGGAGGTATCGAAGGGAGGAATTATTGGCATTATAATATAGGTTTTGTCCTTGATGGCAACTCACTCAGATGACAGATCATAGTGCAGTAGGTCAATAGCAAAGAATTAATGATCAAAGAGAGGTATATGCAGGTTCACCTTGACAAAGACGTGTATACACGCGGGTTAATAGACCAAAAGGAGTGTATAACGTACACACACACTTTCACAAAAGGAAAGGGGAATATATATTGGAAAGCTAAGTTTTGGTCCAAGGTATTTGGTCCATGGTATTTTTATTCATGGTATTGGTCCAAGATATTGGGTCCAAGGTATTGACCCTAGGTATTTGGTCCAAGGTATTGGTCTTAAGTGGTTTTGGTCCATGGTATTGAGAAAGGCCTAACACTATAAAAGGAGGAGAAGATCATTAGGCCAAGTGTGGAAGTATTGAATATCTGATGAAGTGTGAGATCCAGTATGTAGGTTATGGGTTTGTGATGCTTTGCTTGATCTGAACCAAGGATTCACCTATGTGGATGATGATGGATGATGGATCGAGATCTTAAGGCTTGGAATGTATTATCATTATGTGGTTTGATCATTGATAGACTAGATCTGAATACTGACACATGTTTTATTTTGCAAATGCTATGATCTGGGTATGACTGAATTCTGAAATATTTGTGAAGTGTTTAAGTTAGTATTTGCAAATATTTACACGGGTTCGCTTTGGTAAAAGTGTGTATACATGCTAGTTTGGCTCATTAGAGTAGTGTGTACGTTATGAAATATGATATTTGAATTTACAAATGGTTTTAGTGGCTGTTGCAGAGTTCTGGGTTTTGCTTTGTGTTCTGGTGACTGAGTTTTGATGACAGGTCTTCAGTGATTCAGTTGTGGGTGATTCAGAGATTGATGATTGGTTAATGAAATGGTTGTATTATAGTGGTGATTGATTTTGAGCTTCAATGTTGTTGATGGGTCTAGTATGAAAATTGGATGAAACGCAGCCTTCAGATTATGGCGTTGTGTTCAAGGAGTATCCAGTCTGAAAATTTATGAAATGGTCCTTAGAGGAAGAAATAAGGTCATAGACTTCTTTAGGTTGACGCCTATGTACTAGTAAACATATCGGCTAGTAAAATATCTAGGGGGTTGGAGCTCCCTTCCAGTAGAAGCTGGAAAACGAGAGAGGGTTGTAGCCTTCTATAGGCCGGCGCCTATGTACTAATAAATATATCGGCTAGTACAAGAGCCAAGGGGTTGTAGCTCCATTCCAATAGAAGCTAGATAACGAGAGAAGGTTGTAACCTTCTGTAGGTGGGTGCCTCTGTACTGGTATGAGTCTGCGCTAGTACAAGATTGTAAACATGTTTTTCTTATATTAAAAAGAAGACAGCAACATGTGGTTTTTGTCTCACATTGGGTTTCCACCTTATATCTTGGTTTTCATGTGTGTGATGATCCGTTCTATTTTTACTGCACCTGGTTACATTTTATATGGTTAATGAAATTTTGATGCTGATTAAAGATCAACATATGATGAATTAACTGAATGATAAGTTTGATGGATATATGCTAGTTGCATTAAACGTAGTTGCTTGTACACTCGAGTTTCCTTAACTGAAGTAGCGTACATAAATATGATTATGGAAATGAAAAGTTATTGACTTGCTAATACTGATTCAACACCTCCCCTCTCAGTATTATTTGCAACAGGAATAAAGGGTTAGGTAGACAAAGCCCTAGGACTAAGTGACCTACGCAAAGGCAGGAATAGAGGGAATAAACCGACATCACGACCATCTCAGGGTGTGGAAACTTGGTTCCAACATCCCCCCATACTGCTTTGGGTGAGACTTTGGTCCACGCTCTGTGGATTGATGCTAAAAGGGCTAGTAGTGTAGGGATTTGTTTGGCTAATTAACATTGAACCTAGGTCAGGCCCCCTCAAGCCAACATAACCATATCTCCGATCACATCCATGAATGGAGATGTCAACATCACCTCATCAAGTTTGAAATCCCTAATGAGTTGGTAATTGAATGGTTCACCAAGTCAATCATAGATATATCAATGGGAGGTTATGTTATCGAGGATCAAGCCATTGCTTGTGCCTTGTATTTAGATTTGGTTTATTCCCAATCTGGCACGTTGTATGAAATTTTTCTTGATGCTCCAAGGCAATCTTTGGATCTGGCATCTTCAAAGTCTCTAGATGTACCACCTGTTAATGGCATCATTAGATCAGTATCCCAAACTTCCACTCAAGATTCTTCGAAGCAAAAATCAGTTTCGAATACTGGACCTCGGGGTGAGAGCAGATCATCATACACGTTTGTAAGTTGGGAATGCATGTATGTTGGTTAATGATTGTTATAAGAATTATGGTTATGTACATGCATGCCATTCTACTGTTGTTGTGGTTGCATGCATAATAGATGTTAATTAATCAGTGCAGTCATATGTAAATGCATCAATTAGTCATGCATGGTAAATTTTTTATTATATGCTTTGCGGTCATACACATGATGATTATGGTCATTACATTTAAGATATTGATGATATATGTGTCGTGCTAATCTAGATTGACTAGTGCATATGGTCATGGTTATGATATTCATTTATGAGTTGATATATTTGTGATATTGCATCGTACTAATCTAGACTGAATTTTGCAGATGTGATAGCCTTCCCAGAGATACATTGAGGTATAAGTTCAATTATGTCGTCCATTTGGTTTATCTAACATGGTATGTTTACAGGTTGTTTGAATGTTTGATTAATGACATGTTATGAGTATGTGTCTATAAGATTGCATGAAGGAATGATCTTGTTTTAAGATGGTTGTACTAACTGTAACACCCTCTTCCCACATCTACCCAACTAACCAACCAACCTGGGTAAACATGTGTTTAAAGACTACTATGATATAATTAAACCTGCTAGGTGACCTTAAGGAAGTGGAATTGACGGAAACACATCAAACATACCTTCCACATCAACAACAATAATCCCAGGAGCTATCCCAACCACTCAGGTATCATGCGCTGGGTCCCACTGAGTTTTTAAGCTATTAAACCTCTGGACACTCCTGTGATATGGGCATGCAACGTCCATAGAGCTCTAGACACTCCCACAAGCTTGCATGCCTACATACAGGGACTATTTCTAACAGACCTGTGCCAGAGTCCATGGGATTTAAGGCACTTTTCAAGCCCAGAATTCCAACCACTGCCATTTGGGGATTTTTGAGGTCTAAAATGGGCCTCCTAAGAAAAATGTGCAACCAAAATAAACTTTATAAGAAACAATAGGATTTAAGATGATGATGTCAACCATGGGGGATGATTCACCATTTTTGGAGTAAAAAAGTACAAAGATTAAAAAATAATAAAATAATAAAAGTACTTTTTCAACTCGTATTTTCAACTTATCTCCCTAAGTTTTTACTCAATTTTTTAGCGAGAGTACTCATTGGATGCAAAATTTAATTCCTCATCCAAGGAGTACCCATGTTGCCTACTTTTGATGGACCCTACTACATGAAAAATGAGAAATACATGAAAAACGTGATTGCAATTACAATTTTCATGTACTTATCATTTTTTGTGTAGTAGGGTCCATCGAAAGTATGCAACATGGGTACTCCTTGGATGAGGAATAAAATTCTGCATCCAACAATTGTCTCCGCTCAAAATTTGAGTAAACCCATATGGAGATAAGTTGAAAATACGCATTCAAAAAATAGTTTTGTCTTTTTTCCCTCTAAAATTTGATGATGTAATCTAATCTTATTTTATTATTTCATGAACATTTGTTTGGCAGGTATAAAAATTGGTTTATAGTTATGGCAGGAGTTGTCAAGGAATTGGAGTCCCTTGGGAGATGATATATGTACGTGTCCAGTTATAAGGTGACATGCTTTGCAATAAGGTAAGGTAACCAATCTACTATTATTTTATTTATACATTTACAATTGCGTGTTTATGGTAGTATGATGTGGGGTCTTGCATGGAAAAAGAGACTACCATGAAATTTTGAAGAAGGCTCGGGTTGAAATTTCATTTGGAAGCACTGGGAACCTTGGGGATTGATTCATTGTGTATGTTGAAGTTTTTGTGCTTTGTGATTTGTTTGCACTTGATTTTCAGTTTTGTTTATGTTTGGTCGATGACCATGACACTTTGTTGGTGGAGCTATATTGTTATTGGTTTTCATGGTATTTTTCTTGTTTGTTTCTTATTATTCCCTTTTATGTTTTTGAGGATCTTGGGAATTGGTTGGGAAAGAGGAATGTAATGGAGCTCAAAGAGAGCTAAATGTAATCCGATAGGTAATCTAAGACCTAGATGAAATCCAATGCATGAGTAAAGGGTAGTTGAGTTAACCATATGTGATATGTTCATACATGACAATTTGATCAAAGAGCTAGTTTGGCATATTGTGATAGTAAGTAAACAAAATTGCAGATGAACCTTATTGATGAGTTACCAATGAGGTGTGATTTGAATTTATTTGAATTTATTTTGAATCTAATGGAAATTATGTGCTTGGTACAAGAAAGCATGGAAAATTCCTAGGTTTGGGTGGTTGAAACTAGTTGTTAGAATGTTAGAAACAATAGTGAAAGGAATTGGAACATGCAACAATATGTTGGTAAAGCACTTTAGAAGCAAAGAATTTATGTAAACATCACATCAGCAAAATACTTCCACTCATCTTGAGGTAATATTACAGTCAATAAATATTTAGGGTGTTACACAATATTTTTTCATGTCTGTTGTTCACTTCTCGTGCCATATCTCAGAGTGCCAAAACATTGACTAATGTGAAAAATATCCATCATGATATAGACCAAACCTCCCTGAAGAATCAAAGGAAAGCTGCCCTGAAATCATTCTGGAGAAAATTTCATTAAAACCTAATTTTTGGCATCAACGTGTTTTGCTCCACTGCCTACCCGTCTTGATGGCAAGTTTCTCAATTATAAACTTGTGCTGCAAGTGTGGGTTTTCAGAGGAAAACTCGTGCTATCCTCCTTCTCGCAGGTTTTCCCAAACTGAAGGAGAAGCTTCGCCCATTAGAACCTTCAAGAATAACGAGTTCGATATTGGTTTTTGTTGATGTGGTCGAGCTCTCTCATTTGGGCCTCTTGATCTTATCATCATGGGTTTTACCCTTGATATGTGGAGCTTCCTCCCTCTTTTGTGGATTCCTAACTCCCTCTCCATTCCAATAAATTCACCCCCTTCCATTGATTGTTACATCCCTATGCGGAGATTATGATTACATGCTTCCCATTTCTCACTTGGAGAAGGAGTGCTTGAAGAGTCTTTTCTTAGACTTGGACATCCACCCAAAGGAATGCCTCAACATCAAGGCATAAGTTGTATGATTCCATTTTGAATTTCTTAATATCTACAACTGCTGGTTCACTTTCCATAAATGTTTGTGTTTATGCTTGATTTATCTTAATGCTCTTTGATATGTTAAGTGGATTACACTTGAATTATGTTGGTTGCAATTCTATGCTTTGTTGCATTCTTGGTCTCTTGTGCAGGTATTCAAACACGATGAACAATGAGGATTGAGCCTGAGGGAGAAAGCAATTAAGATCTTCAATACAGGAATACACCATAGCATTAGAATGAGGTAGGTCTCCTTCCTCTTCTTTAATTTCCATTGTACTCTAGGAAAGTGTCTTGTAGATTGTCTCGTTTGTTGCTAACCTACTCATTGGGATAGAGGGATCATCTCTGTCTATAGAGAGGATTTTCCTTCACAACAAAATTCATAGTACACCCTTTTTGATTTATTTCTTGTTTTAAGTTTTAAATTCCCACGATAATATGTCGAACCCATGCAATTTCTTCTTGACCTCATATTAAGTAATTCCTTGTAAATTTTAATTTTAAAGCCATAAACCAAATCATCTATTATCCTATTATTTTTGAGAAAAAGTCACCATGGCTGAACCAATGCGTTCATCTTATATTTGCCCTTCATCGTCTTATACTGAAGGGTCATCACAAGGAGTTCATCCTGAGTTCTCATAGTCACTTGAAGCCCAATGTCTTGAACTTGGAATTATCCCAAGCATCCAATCCCTTGCTTCTTGTTCTCCACCTTAAGACTCATGATGATCTCAAGGATATGATCTAGAAACTCCTAAGAGTCCACAAAGGTTTTTTTTATTCCCTCTGAATCCAATTTTTGATTCGTTGGTTATATCTCCTCAACAACCTTATAGTCCATATGACCAACCTGGTGTTCCTTTGTAGTTATCTCCATGACCATCTCGAATTCCTACTCGCCAACTGTTTCCACCTATGGCTTCAGAACGTGAGTTTCCAGCCTCTTCTCAAGGTCCTCCAGAATTCTCAACTACTCATACTCTTGGTGTTGATAATGATTATGAATATGACTTTCCACCTGAAGGTTATCCGTTTGTGGGAAGTGTTGCACTTCCACCACCCCCCTGAAAGCAGTGGTCCTATATTTCCACTTGGTTATACGTCATTGGCTCAATTAGATTTAGGTACTCCAAGTATTTCTTCACTATATCACAATCCCATTTGGTCATTGGGCGCCATGCCTACTTCAGGTCCATTTGTTTCAAACATGGCCTCCACAATTCCTGTACTGATTTGTTGGCACAAAAATGACATCAGGGAAAGACCTTGGGTTCTGGCACAAGGGGCCAACAAGGGACCGATGTAGTCTAGGAAAACGCCGAAATTTTCACCCTACCTCAAGGGGTAAGGAGTCTCACCCGAGCCATGCCGTGACAAGAACTAAGAAGGGTTCATAAGAGTATTAAGGATATCTTAACCATTTCTCTATGTACAAATTAAAGCATACAATCATCATGACATTATATCATTATAGAGTTCACATTCATAAGAGGAAAGACCTTCGATATTTAAAACTTTTGAGTAGGCCTATCAATCATGACATTACACATAGATGATACAATGAAAATAGTCTAAGTACTCATTTATATTTATTCAACAGAAGATCCATTACAATACATCTTTGGCATGAAGCCATGGGTAAATACATAAAATTCCATGACAGAATGCTCCAGATCTCAGACCGAGCCCTGCTCTGTTCTTCCCGCAATTGTTCCACTTCCTAGTCAGTCTCCTCTATGCTTCATATTCCCTTCAATATCAACCCCTTCTTCGTGATGTTCTCTCATTTTTATCTATTCCTTTGCTGCTCCGAATTGTCAGTTCCATTCCGCTATCTATCCCCTCGACTACTTCTCGTCCTCCTCATTATTCGCTCAACTATTTATGCTTTTTCCTGACACCTTGCTGCAACTATCCCACAACTACATGGTATTTCTCCTTTTCCCATATCTCTTCACCGCAACTTGACTGTTGCTCCTGCCACTTGTTTTTCCCTTTTCATATCTTCAAAAATTTCAAAATTCAAAATGAAGGCCCCAGTAGGCCCTGACCACATTTATTTGACTCATCCCCGAGTTAATCTATCTCCAGTGTTGTGGGTCCCATTGTTGTGTTTGCAGGTATTTCTACTTGCGGCTGCTCCTAATCTTCCCTTTGAGGGACAACTGTTTCATCTACCTCTTCTACAGTCTACTGGCCTCCTTCTCCAAATGAAGGCCCCAACTCAAGAACAAATGTTGTTGTTTCTTGTTTGAACTTGTTGTATTCACTAAGTGCTGTTTCCCACGCACTTGCTATGGAGTCAACCTATTTGATGAATTCCTCTATTGTGCTGCATGTTAGCTGACTTGACTTGCTGCTTTGTATTTTGTTCCAGTGATCTTTGTTGTTGTTGCAGACTTCTTTCAGGGAAAGGACATTTTGGCGGAACAGAGGTCTGAGGCCTCTGATTTTCTTCTTTGTTTTCACCGACTCATCCTCTATCTATTTTTATTGGGCCTCAAGTGTGGCAATTTATTCATCGATCTTTTGCAGTCGGATGGGATCTTTGCATCTTTTGTTGTTGGCAAGTAATACTTGGAGTTGTTCCCATAGGGGGTATACATGTTGATTCTTTATGGACAGGATGCTTAACCAGTCATGTACTTTATCCATTAGGGAAAACCCATCAACCAACACTTGAGCGAGTGATTCTTTTGTAGCGACGATGGTGCTGATATTCTCATCTATTGTCCTGGCATATATCTCAGTCAGATCCAGCAATGCCGATCTGTTTGTCTCCAATTTTCTCTTCATGTCTGCATTTGTGGTTGAAAAACTTGAACACGTTGCCTAGATATGGTCGCAATAATCAACCAAATTGTACGATGTAATATCCTCGGGAGCTTCTGCAATGATACCTGATATGGTTGGCCATAGTGAACAAAATTTATTTGTAACTTGATCTACTTGGGTCTGTAGATCACTATTTCCTTATTTCAGCTGATCTCTTTCTTCCATGACCTCCTGCAATTGTCTTCTCTGCTGTTCATATTCACGGACGAGGTCATCATGTAGTTTCTCTGCTCTCTACGCAGCTTGTTGGATGAATCCAAACAACTACATTGATGACCGATGCTATAAAGTTTCTTCCTACATTGTATTTGGATACAAAAAGTTTCCTCGAATGGGTAGGCCGTTGGTAATGGAATTGTCTAAATGAGATGGGGGAGAGTTTGGTTACTATGAATATGGGGTGAACTAAGGCGTAGGTGGAATTATGGTAGGGTTTGGGATCAATGGGAAGTTTATAGGAAATGTGGTCTGGTACTGCTCAGTTCCTAATGCCTGTGGAGTAGACACCATCAGCTCATCTCCTGGTAGTGGGCCTGACCCTAGAAGTAGGGATACCAACGAGGATGTGTGAGCTCCATTGCCTTGAAGAGGCTCATAATAATGCTGGATAGAGTCCACCTCCATTTCTTCTATGGATACACATGTACCATGGGATATTGTTTTGGAAAAGGTCGTAGAGGTGGATGCTATATTCAAGGATAGATCCCTCGAACTTGGTGAGACTGTGGATGAGCTTTGGGGATTCTCTTCAATAATTGGGGATGTGGGTATGGATTGATTGAACTCTCTAGTGAGATCAATAATTGGGATCGTGGTGGTTGTCTTGGGCTTCTTGGGGGCCAAATTTTTAATTCCCCTTTTCTACTTTGGCTTTGAGATTGTTGGCCTTGATTGTGCATCAGGGCCAATAGTGGGAATTTCTACAACTAGGGGAGTGGTTATTATTGGATTAAATATATTGGAACCTTGAAAAGTCACGGATTGTGTTGCCTCACCTAAAGGTTCAGTGAATTTTGCAATTATTTTCTTGATGGCCAACATTCGCTACTCCATCTGATGAACCATCAGCTCCGGGTCATCCTCTACTTGTCACTTATTGTTTCTCCTTATTGCTTCTCCTGTTTGTTGTTGTGACCTCATCCCTTCAAAAAAATACTTGTATTTCCTTTCAGTGATCTCGCACACAACACCCGACCACGAACCAACCTCGCTGTGGAATGTTGCTTCCGACAGAAAAAATCTTTGCTGCCTCATTTGAAATGTTTCAAGAAGATGCATCTCAGCCTAATGTATGTGTGTCCATGCGTAATCCTAAACCAGATATCTTGTGAAAATTCATATAGCAACTATCTGAGTATTCTTTGTGTCGTCCTGATTGTGATCAACATTAACTCATACCATTTGGGAAATGTTGCCTCATTAATCTCTTTGTTGTGGGGTCCCCTGAAGCTCTCCATGGATCATATCTGAGCGCTATGGGATATTCCTCTCTGATTTATACCATTTCTCTTCCCCTCGGTGGTCACCATTTCCACATTTTTAGAGTCATTAGTATGTAGCCAAATATGAAATCGTGCTACTTTTTTAAATGTCTTGACAGGCTTCAAATAGCTCATTTGGTACAAAGGCTGACCAGTTCAACAATTCCCCTTAGCAGCAGTGTTCCACAACCGAAATTGCATCCAAGATACATTCGTTCCTGGAAAAATGTCTCATTGTTTTCCCTACTTTTATGTAACAGGTGAATCTGATATAATCTTTGGTGATAAGATCAATCCTTGCGCCTCCGCCCCCGTGCTTGGTGTTTTATTTCTCATAATAATCATTGTCTCCTTTCTTTGCTCTCTTTGTTCCTCCTTGGAACGTTATAGCCACTACATTTCCTCCAGTAGAGAGTCATGTTAGGTGATGGATATCCTCAACATGAATGGGATATTATTTGTCAAGCCATAATTACCCCCCATGCATCCTATTGGCTAATAGCTTTGTGCGTTGCATTGCTACCAATTGCATCTCGAAAATAGGCAGACTCCTAATATTTATTGGCGTCAATCGTTGGAGGACTTTGATATATTCTTTAATATTGGTTATGATTGTGCCATATCCCTTTGGAACATATTCCGTGTATAGTTCCCTCTTCAATGATGGAAATTGGAAACAATCCAAGAGATCATTATCCACTAGTGTTGCTTTGTCATATTTTCCATACAGATTCTCTACCATTGTAATTCACTCATCTAGCTGATCATTTGGGGCTGAAATAATATCTTTTTCTATCTTTGTGTGCCTCTGGTAGACAAGAATTACTGGATGTTTGAAGTCTTTTCCTCTCCGTTGCTGTTGGTTCTTAGAGAAAACTTTAATTTTTCTATCATCTGTGTTTGAAATTTTGAAACTCCCTGCATTGCCACGTAAATTAGGTAGACAAAATTGACATGCCATTTCTGAGTCGACTTGATAACTAATTAGTACGAAAAATTTCCCTATGTTGCTTAATCGTGCTATGCCATCATCTGCTGACCTGAGTTTGACTTGTATGACATAGTGTGAGAAAAGATAGAGCAGGCTAGATGGTTAATAAAGTTTCCATAATGATGTGCAATTATTAACTGTTTTATTCCTTAACGGGAAAATATTTTACAGAATTGGGTCTGACATGTGTATTATTGGCTACTTATTATGGAAGAGACCTGTAGTACGATAGAGAATACTCATGGAACATGTGACTATCCCCCCCTTCGACGACAAGTGGGTTGCGGTTTGGTTTCCACAACCAGAATGACTCATGTTATTTATTTTTGAACAATAAAACTGAAAAAAATATGAACTGTAAAGGAGTATGCCACTGACTCATGTGACTCACTATGCATTTCTTTTAGATAGGCTATGTATTATTGACTAAAGCCTAATTTTGGGCTCGTTTCCAAGACCCCTTCAATTTGATGGTGCGATTATGGATTTGTGGAAAGGATTCAGGTGTGTGTTATTCACCCATCCAGGCAAAAGTATACCATCTAGTTGCATTAACTTCATTGCCCCAGAATCTTTAATCTCCACAAATATGAATGGTCCCAACCAATGCATTTGAAGTTTTCCTGGAAACTTTTAAAACTTGCTGTCATACTATAGAACATGATCCCCTATCTTGAAGGATTTCTTTTTGATGTGTCTGTCATGTCAAGCCTTTTGTGTCCTTTGCTCAATTGATTGGTGGAATTATGCTAAAAACCTCAATTCATCCAACTCCATTAGTTGTTCCATTCTCTCTTTCAACACTGCATCATCTGCCATTTTGGTGGTTTGTGAGATAAAACTACTCGGGACGATGAATTCTAATGGTACCACTGCCTCTCTACCGTATACCATTTGGAATGGAATTTGCTTGTGTGTCCTCTTTACTGTTGTCCTGTAAGCCCATAATGTTGCTGGTACCCATTTGTCCCAATCGTTTCAATTTGCTGACACAATTTTTGTCAGACCCTTCTCAAGTATTTTGTTAAAGCTTCAACCGTTCCATTAGCTTGTGGGTGGTATGGGTTGCTTTTATGATGCTGGACCATGAAGTTCTTCAGTAGAGAAGAAAAAATTTCATTAATGAAATGCATCCCTTGATCACTGGTTAAGATTTTTGGACATCCATATCTAGATATAATACACTCAAAGATGAATCTTGATGCAGTATCGATTGTATAATCCTTAAATGGAACTGCCTCTTCCCATCGAGTAAAGTACTCTATGTGGTTATGATGTATCTGGCATGTGAATGACGTGCTGGTAGTGTGATAGGGCTGATGAAGTCCATTGCCCATTTGTTAAAGATTTGTACCGCGTGAACTAGATTTAGGGGAAGTTCATCCTGATGTGATGGCTTCTTGACTCTCTGACATACATCGCAATTATTTGTGTATTCTTTCGCATCCTTGTGGATGGTAGGCCACCACAAGCCAACTTGAAATATATTTCTTGCGATAGATTTTACCCCAACGTGGCCTCCCACAACCTTAGTATGGAACTCCCATAGTACTTCTTGTCTTTCACGTTGAAGAAGACAACGTCGTAGAACTTGATCTAGGCCCAATTTGTATAGGTGTCCTACAATTAACTAATAATCTGCCGCTCTCACTATTAATTGTCGTTTTTTGTGTCAACATGTATCCCTTCGGGCAGTATCTTAATGTTAATAACATAACAATCTCATCTAAGTAGTCTGGAATGGCCTCTATTTAGAATAAATCATCATCTAGTAGTTGGTCGTCTAATGGTCCTTCATTTTCTCTTGATTCTAACCTTTATATATGGTTTGACCCCACATTTAACCATTCGAGTTTGATGACCACTTCAAAGGTGAATTCTTGGAACAATAGTAACCATCGAGAAATTATACCCTCCAACATAGGCTTGTTCACTAGGTATTTTAAAGCTAAGTGGTCTGTGAAGAACTTGAATGGTGCCCCGAACAGATAGTGTCTGAATTTTTGTAGGGAGTAAACCATTGCTAATTCTTCCCTCTTTATTGCTGTGTAGTTCTTCTTGGCTGTTGATAGTTTCTTATTGGTGAAGTAAATTGGGTGATCCATGTTTCTTTCTCCAGGTTGCACCAAAACTACTCCTAATGCTATCCCGAATGCATCAATATTTAGAGGAAACTGCTTTTTCTAGTTTGGGTATACAAGAATATGGGAACTTACCAGTTTTTCTTTTAGTTTTTCCAGTTCCGCTCGGCAGGCCTCCGTCCATATGAAAGCTTCTGCCTTCTTCAATATTTTCTCCATAGGAGCGTAATTGATGCATAATTTCGAATAAATCGACGGTAATACCCTGTATGAACCAATGCTACTCGTAGTTTCTTTACTTTATTTGGAGGCTCCATATTTATAATTGTTGCAACCTTTGCGGGATCTACACACATCCCATCTTTGCAAACAATGTGGCATAGTAGTGTTCTGAATGGAATTGCAAAAATGCATTTCTTAAGATTTAATGAGATTTGTAACTACCTGCACCTTTCAAACATGACCCTTAGTAGTCTAGCATGTTTCTTCAACAAATTGCATACCGTTTAGTTGTCCATGTACACTTCTAAGAACCTGCGAATATAATCTCTAAATGCAGCTATGATAATTTGTGAGAAAACTACTGGCACGTTCTTTAGACCAAATGGCATTACATGATAAGCGTATTACCCCCATTTTGTCATGAATGCTATTTTCTTCTTATCTTCCTCTGCAATGTAGACTTGATGATTACATGAAAATCCATTGGTAAAACAATATGCCTCATTCCCTGCATCATTGTCTAGAACCTCATTATTGTCCAGAACCTCATCGTTGTCCAAAACCTCATTATTGAGGCTTTTGTAATCTACACAGACTCTGATTTCCATGGCATCCTTCTTTTTCTATATTACAATTATGCTAATATAGTCCTCTTCGTCCACCGGGAAGATAAGTCGAACCTCTAACATTTTGTCAACACTTTCTTGACTTTTTCTTTCACTCTTGGGTTTATCCTATATGGTTTGTGTTTCATTGGACAAGCATCTAGTTTCAATGCAATCTTCATTTCTCTAATGTCTCCTTTTATCCCTTTTAGTTTAGCCACCGAGGCTGGAAATAAGTCTTCATATTCACACAATAGATCAAAGATTTACCTAGTTGTCTGCTCATCCCAATAATCTCCAATGGATGCCATCTTGGGTTTATTCTTTGAGCCGATGTTATGATTCCAAAATTTCACTGGGAGAAGGTGTGCAACGTATCCTAAGGGGCTTTCTTGAATATCTCGTTCACCTTATATTTATTGAAATGGCAGTTGTCTTAGTCCTTCTAGATTGTCTTCCTATGGCTCTGCGTCTACTTTTTTGTAAGACATGTATTCTAGATACCCTGATTCATAGAAATATTGTAGGAACTTCTTGTTAATGCAACCTTCCCATAATTGTCCTGGAGTAAATAAGATCCTTTTAATGGCATACAAGGTTTCCGTCATGCATTGATGAATATATTTGAATGAGAAAATGATTATGAATTGGCTAGCCATGATATCCTAAGCCGCTATCTGTCTACGAATTTCCTCCTATATATACCATGCATGTGGGATTGTACCTAGGGTATGTATGACTAAATGCACCCAAAGTTCCTTCGGTACTTTCTCTCTTTCCCATTTCTCTGTGCAATCCTCTCAATGTTTTCTGGGATCTGAGTTTCCTTTATATTTCACCTTGTCATGTAGTTGATCTACTTCTTGACTAAACCTTTCTCGCATGGCTCGCTTGATAGTCTCGCATTCACACAATGTGTTGTGATGTGCTTTCCACCACCTTGCTGGGGTGGCGTGTATCACAATATCTAATAGTGGGACTTTGTGATCTTCTCTTATGTTTATGTCTAAATTATTTAAAAAAGCATCTACTGATTCAATACCGTGGAATGTAGGATAGTTGCTTACCTCTTCCCCAATCCATTTTATCTTGCATATCTTAGAACAACTTTTGGTATCAATCTCATATCCCCCTTGTTGCCAAGCATCCCAAGCAACTTCTGAACCAAATTCTAAGCTTTGTATGCTCCTCCAGCTGTGGGATTTATGTAGTCTTTTCATTTTCCTGCTGTTAGCCTATACAACTGATCTAGTACTCCTGGCTCATCTTTGTTATCCATAGGTTCCGTGAACCTTGGTCCTTGATATGGATCTAATGGTTGTATTACCTGCATTCCCTCTACTTCAAATATCATAAAATCTTTCTTCAGGTTGATGATAACATAGTTCTCATATTCCCAGTCGATACCAAGAAGTGCTAGGTATGGGTCCTTGTCACCCATTATATCAATTAATTAAAATTTAGTGTAAGTTTTCACCCTGCTACATGCACTTCTAAATCTTCCAACCTTCTAATGGGCAAGATGCAATATTAATTCACCATCCGCAGTTGTATTGTTGAGTATTTAAGTTGTGGCTTCCCCAGAGCTTCCCATGTCTTTGTGGGTAGAATATTTACATTCGACCCCAGATCTAGCATTGTGTCCTTAATTTGGAATCCTGCAACTTGAGCATCATTCCAGAATTCTCTACCAGTTCTCTTTTTGTTTTGTCACACCCTTCGTGAATGTATTTCTGATAGATTTTCCCATATGGTTTCCCCCTTTTTTCGTCTTCTGGAAATACTGCTCTCATACGCAACTCCTTTAACATTTGTTCATTTACAACAATCTACAAAAACAACCGAAACAATTCTTCGATTGGTTAGGGGTTACTTGCTATGTGTGAGTCCTATTTCTTATCTCCTTTTATGTTTGTTAACCCATCAAATAACTTGGCTGCTTCCTGATAGTATTGATTTTGTTGGGTAGGGTTGTATGAACACTTTGGTGATGATACCCGAACAATTGGAGATTGGTCTCTGGTACCTAGATCATCCCCTGTCTTCTTACCCCCTATGGTAACTATATTTATATTAGTTACTGTAAGAAATTCAGCATTTTGTGGTTATGCATTGATCAAATCAGTCCCTCTCTGTTTGGTTATTTCTTCCCATTTTTCGATTAGCTCCATATAGTCTTTGGTGGCATGTACATTGACCTTGCATTTTGAGCACCAAGCCCTTCTTGGGAGTGGACAGTCTCTGGCGACATTTCCCTCATGATCATAGTTGTAACACCTTACAGGCCCTCTTCCCCCTGTAATATAACAACCCTTCTTCCACCATCAACATCTTAATCCAGAAAGGCACTTCGTTCACTAGTTTCCCTCTTAACCCTGATCTAAACACTGCGTCTGCCTTTGAAAAGAACTGATATTTTTCTGCAGCAAATTTGACTACATACTCTTATACGGTAGTTTGTACCCAAAAGTATACTTCCCTCGTCAGCTCACTATTCAAGTGTCGTAGTGTTGCGAGGTATCTGGGAACCCAGTCATGAAGAGCTAGTGTAACTCCTTCCAGTCGACTCTTTTGTTTCAGCCTCCTTAACTGGTTATACAAGTCTTCCAGAAACTTACACCAGAAGATATCATACTGATCACTTGCAACCTTTAAGTACAAAATTTCTATGCTCATTGTAGCAATAGGTTGGCTTCGAAAAGTAGCCTGCTCTGATATAAACCAATCTACTCTGTTATCCCACCAATCTCGAATATCCTTCTTAAATATCATTGAAACCATATTCCAAACCAGTTCCTGAGATTTCAAGTCCCGACAACGGAACTGTTGAGCCCCGAACTTGCATCTTTCCTACACATTTTTCTAGATTCTTTCCATTTACCTGGACCTCCTAAGCCATCAACATCATTACATATTAGTCATAAAAGAGCATTTAAAGTGGTTTTTTGACTATGTCCTTGTGTTTGCTGTTTGAACTAGATTTTTGCTTATGAGCTGCAGAATCTTGTCACTTTTTGCAGCTGGTTCAACTTTCCGCAGCCGTTTTTGTTAAACTACAAGTTGCAAGTGTCACGAGGCAAAGCAAGCCACATGGGCAAGTTGGAAATGACCCGGACATGGGTCAGGTCCCATTGGTCCAGCTAGATTCATCAAAGAAGGCCGTGGTCAATGGTGGCCAAGAGGTGGTCAAATAGGAGAGTCCTACGGCAACAGGAGTCCGTTTTCAAGCACGTGAAGACTTTCGTGGCCGTTTCTAGATCTCTCGAGGCATGCTGACACCTGTAAGCTGACCACGATGTGGATCCAACAGCCGCTTTCAATAGATTGCCTAATCTCGACGACCATGATGCTAAATCCATGGACATTATTCTTCACGTTTCCTCTGTTCACGTAGTTTTAAAGGTAAACAATGATGTAACCTTTGTTATAAATAACGCGTTCTTATACGCATAGTAGCTAGTCTTTTGAATGTGATTTTGCTGTTAAAAACTCACTGTGCCATGACATTAGTTTATTGATGTAACTGTGTTTTGAGATATATATAAGAAGACTCTGTTCTACATGCTTGCGTGAACGTAATTTTGGATTGATAGCCTGTTGGCCGAGGTTGTGCAGAGGGCCCCTTCACATTGAGGTTTCGTTTCCCTTGTTTCTGTATAGTCTTTATGTATCATTTCTTTATTTTTATTGCACATGTTTTATAACTATTCACTTGTATATATATTTCTAACATTTCATTTCTGTCCATGACTTTACAAGCTTTGTATAACGCTGACCAGTGTGTGCATATTTTAGGATAGAGTCGGCAGCCCGGGCATTTGTATAAAATTTTCACAATAACTAGTTATATGGAATTGATCCTCTACTGACTTTGCTTTTTTCTTAGTTACTTTTAAGTTCTGTTTTGTTGATTTCAGTCTTGTTCATTTGTTTTGGTAAGTTAGTTTAGAAATCAACTCACTCATTTCACTGACAGTTACCTCCAAAAGCCATAACTAGACTAACTGGCGAGGGATTGAAATATGAATGCCGTGATTTGATTTTAGTTTACTTTTCTGCAATTAGATATTGGATTGCTCATTTCATTGACATTTACCTCCGAAAGCCATAGCTAGACTAACTGGCGAGGGATTGAAATATGAATGCTGTGATTTGATTTTACTTTACTTTTCTGCAATTAGATATTGGATTTCTCATTTCATTGATGGTTACCTCCGAAAGCCATAACTAGACTAACTGGCGAGGGATCGAAATATGATTGTTATGATTTGATTTTAGTTTATTTTTCTGCAATTAGATATTGGATTGCTCATGTCATTGATGATTATCTCCGAAATCCATAGCTAGACTAACTGGCAAGAAATCAGACCATGAATGATGTAATTTGATTTTAGTTTTACTTTCTTTGCAATCTTTGATTTCCTTGAGTGTAGTAGCTTAAATCATTTTTTTGTATTTAGACAACATCAGAGATGATAGTTTCATAATCAGTAATTCATTAATTACTTGTTTGAAATAGCAACATATTTTTCATTCTTGATTCAAGTATTATTTTTCACTAGAATGTTCTAAGACCTTCTGAAGTGTTAAGTTTTGGGAACCCTTATAAAGGACATAATTGCCTTAAAACTTATAACCATACTTGCCTTCTAGAAACTTAGGAATAGGAATTCCATAAACAAAGATAAAACCCCCCAAAACAACATAAAAATAAAAAATGACAAAAGTAAGAAATATGTTATCTTGCACATATAGTGCGCCACACTTCGTCAGCTTATGAATCCCGGATTGATAATTAATGTAG
>APFE030437663.1:86250-109057 GCA_000404065.3 Pinus taeda | reverse complement strand
TGCGTACTGGTAAAGGACTGCACCAGTACAAAACCATTGTAAAAGGAGTTTCTAATTTGAAAGAAGATAGAGACATATTGCAGCAGGTGGTTTTCACCCACATTGGGTTTCCACCTTATATCTGGTGTTCTTTGATGTGACTGTCTGTTTTTCTTGTTCATGCTCATTGTTTTATGGTACTGATATGCAAAAATAATTCAAAGTATAAATAAGGAAGAATTGTTAAAAGGACTACATAATATTGATTCACCCTGCCTCTTAGTATTATTTTCAACACTTCAAACACAAGTGGTTGTTGTAAAACTGCTTGAGAAGGTTGGATCTATATACCTAAAACTTTGGGGTCTCAGGTTGAAGGGCCATCTTGCATAGGTTGCGATACAACACTCTGGGCTTGTGACTACGACACAATTGTAACAAAAAGTGTTGTAGGTATAGATGAGATAGATTGCATAGGTTGTGATTTATACACAAGCCTAAGTTGAACGAGCATGGTTGGCTGCCACTCGTAGATAGTCATTCTAGGCTGACCTAAGGCTGATGGCATACCGACATATGGTTGCCCCGCAAAATATGTAGGATAAGGATAATATGCATATTGTTCTCCGTATGGGGGTAGTCTAGTGTTAAGTGGATACAGAGGAAATAACCAGATGAACTAACTTGATGTGAACTTGATGGGTCCAACTATTCGATACCATAAATGAGGAGCTAGATAAAATTCTAGCAGAGGACATTGGTGAAGACCAAGGGCTAGAAGCAACGACTGAGTGGGTTCCTGATAACGATTGGTAACCCGATGGGATGGACAGAACACCATACAAGTGTGAGTCAAGTGTTGTAGTAAACATCAAATAGGTTGTGGCAAAAGATTCTGACGTAGCTATAACAGATGGTATAGTCTAGGATGTTGAATCTACGATAGTCAAATGTCCAGATAAGTTTCCTAACGAATCAACAGGTGTATAAAAGTAATCAATATCAAGAGAAGAAGTAAAATGAGGTGTATAAGGATATAGATAAATTCCATCTCCAAAACGGAATAGAGCTCTGGGTGATTCTAACTCAATTTCCTCTTCTATTAAAATCAAACTAGGTGGAAGAATTTCATCATCTTGTCTGTAATAGATTTTTGGTTGTTGCTGAGCTAAAGTGGAGGTCTCAACAGTTACAGATGTCTGAGGATCTACCGGTCAATTTTCTTTCAGTAAGATAACAACTTCTGATTGTTCCAACTCAAGATCCAAATGTTCTCGTAAAAGAACAAGTTCAGGTTGGGCTTCATGAACAACTTCGGGTTCAGAAGTAACTTCTGATTGAACAGTGATGGGTCTAGGATGTAGTTCTGGTTGAACAGATTCAGGTTAAGAAGTCATTTCTTATTGAACGACTTCGGATTGAGAATCAGCTTGTTGTTGAACAAGTTGGGTTACCGTTTCACTAGATTCAACTCTAGTTTCCTCGGGTAATTATGGAGATTCCACTTCAGTAACAGATGTACCAGTAACCATAGGAGTAACTGGGGTCACAATACTTACCGGTATAGGTGTTTTTGGTAATTCAGATGAAGAACTAGATGCTTGTGAAGTACTGGATCCAGTCAAATGAGACTGCTTTGACCAAATAGGTGTAGCTTTCGGCATTAGAGGTGGTGTACTCGCTGCACTCCGCGAACGATAGGTAAGGGTTGATTTTCTTGCACGATTGTTGATTGATTTTATTACAATAAATAAATAAACAAAAAGGGGTAAGCTATGAAAAAGGTTTACCAAGCAACTGTGAACTACAAAATATCTCCCAACAAACCAAGAAGTACGGGCAAGAAATCACCCCGAATGCCGTGTTTAGTGTATCACAGTGTATAAGGCGTCTGATTCGGTTACCTAAGGATGGATAGAAACCTAGTGTTGTCCTCCCATATATACCTGAATATATGTGGAGGCCCAATCCATATTAGCGTTGTCTAATGTAAAACCATATAGTGAGAGCATTCCCATATACTTTACGTACTATAACACTGCCATATATATTGGAAGGTACGTGGATTAGCTATGATATACTCATGTACATGGAATGAGTTATCACATTCAGGATGTATTCCAGACAAGTTAGCAATAGTTGCTATGTTTTACGACGCCGGAACACGTCTCTAGCCTATAACCTCTAAATGTTTTCTGTTAGATGACAATGGTCCATTAGGTAAATTGAAGTTAATTTTAAGTTGATCTTTCTTAGGAATTTGCCTTTCAAGGTTCACCACATGATGTATTTTCAATTCCTAGAATGCAACTAATATGATAAGCATTCTTTCCATTCAATTTAACAATGAAAATCTTAGCTAGTAGGGATAGAGCAGTTAGATTTCTTTTAGTCAAATAGAAAAGAGCACAATCTAATGCAATTTGCTTGAACTGTTCCTATAAGCACACACAAACTTTTTCAATGCACGATGCAATTTTTTCTTTTTGATTCCCTTAATGTCATGATGAATAAAAAAGGAAACTAATGCACATACAATCAATCAATATTTAACAAGAACAAAGACTTTATGACAGTTCTATTTCAAAGGAAAAGAAGAGCTTTACGACACTTTCTTTCGAACAAAGATTAATAGACTATAAACTAACTTTGACCATGAATCGATAATGAGAAAGAATAACTTAAGAAACATTAATCAATCAAGTCAAAGTAGGGCTAGCAAAGGAGATACAAGCCTGATTTCAAAGAAATGACAATAATTGATCATTCAACAAGAAATCAAATGGAAGAAATTTGGTGAAAAATCGAAAGGTGGAAAACTAACCCAAGGAGGATCAGCACAACCCTGAATGGGAGACAATGCACTTCAGAGCACTATCCCTAAGCCAGGGGTGCTCTTCAATGCATTGTGTCCTTCACAAGCCTACTCTGGTGACAATAAGTCATTTCAAGAGGCAATTAAACATAGTTTTTGACAAAAAGTTACTTCAACAAGGTTGAAATACAATCAATGAAAGGCAGTAAGCTCTATTGGAGTGTCATGGGATGTGATAAGCTACTTGGAACAAGGATCATTCCCCAATATGGTCACCAATTTGTTATGAGGAATTTGGTATCTACGGATAAATACTAATTCTCTAGATAAGTAGCTACATCTAGAACAACAGTTAAAAGCACTCTAACCTTTTTCTATAAACAATAGATAAGACAAAGAGAATGAGAGGACCTACTTGTACTTTAACTTTCCTCTTGTCTCCTTTGTATCAGTCTTGTTGCTCCTTCCCATACTTAACTCGCTTGAGAAGTACTTGTAAACACTAACAAAAGACAAAGAACCAATCAAAGCAAAAGATATATTGATTACAAGTAAATGGAATCAGATACATTCACACATATAAGCATCACATATCAAGATAAGCATATTGAAAAAGGTGCAAATACTTTATTGAATAGAAGGAAGAATTACAACCATGAAGCCTGATTCGATGTCACTCCTCCAGCTTTGGTTCCATCCACATCACATCATAAGCATGATAATCCAGCAACATAACGACACTTACAATAGTTTCAATTCTACAAGTAGCATTATCTCCTTACAATTCATCAAAGTCCATCCCCTGATCACTTATATGAGTGCTCAATTTATAGGAAGGTGGAGGAGATTTTATCATCAATGAGGGTATTGAATGGCCTTCCATACTTAGAATTAGTTCCATGGAGGAAGGGATGAGATGATAGGATGTATCTTAACTCATTCCTCATCCATTTTCGAGCACATAAGAGATGATAAGTGTGGGAATGTTGTAGAAGGCTCCAAAGGATAAGAATATTCCCCAAACTCTATGTGAATTTTGCTCAAAATCAGCTAGCATAGGTCAAATAAGGTCGAAGTGCTCTAAAGAGAACCCTAGCATGGACTTAACTGCTCTGCGGTGGACCCTTACATGGGCCTAACTGCGCTCGTCCCTCTAGAGGTCATTTCAGGATGTCTTCGGGCCATGGAACTTTCTAGGAAGGAGGCATTCAAAAGGTTGACTTGTTTAGGGCATGTAGAAACTCAAATTAGGATTTGATGAGCCCTAAAAGATTAATCTAGATGATTGGAGTGATGTGCCCAAATGGATTTGTAACACTCCCTCCTCTTTAGGAAAACCTCATTAATACAATCAGCAACAACACTATCCTTCTATCATTTGATTAAATTGTTGGGAAGTTTACACAAGAATAATTGAGGATGATAGCAAGCGAAAGGATTCAAAAGCATGAAGAGGGAGAGCCTACTGCATCTATCACTCATGAAAAAGGGAAGAACGAAGAATAAGGTCCATCAAGGAAGCCTCCTTCTCAGAACATAAAAGGAAGGAATGAAATATTGTTATATCATATTGAATGGTACAATTTCCATAAGAAAGGTCATTATGCTCAAGATTGTCTTGAGAATAGAAAGAGGCCATGTTACAACACTAGAAGCAACAAAAATAATAAAATAAGAAAATATAATCAAAGGAATAATCGAGATAGATGATATGCAAGAATAAGAAGAGACTCATCAAGTGACCATGACGAAGATAATCCTCCTCAAAAGAAGTCAAGGACTCCTAGGTATGAAAGTAATGTTGTAAATAAATCTAGATACATTCTTATTTCTTCCCTTACTAGTTATTCTCCACCGAATTCATGGGATAGTCAATTGGTTGATAGTGGAGCCACTCGTCATTTCTCTAGATACAAAGAAGTCCTTGTTGGGTTGTGTTATATTCTTTCCACGACTAACCTACGTAGTTAACTGGGGGGTTAGAGGGGAAGCGGAGCCCCCCTTTCATTACATCGATTGTGCAGGGGGGGCGGGGGGGGGTTGAGAGGGTGAGTAGCCACCCTCTATGGGGTCTTGGGCAACGCCCTAGGAATAATTTTTTTTTGGACCCTATATTAGGTTGGGCAGACCTAACTATGGTTTTCGGTCCATGGTTTTGGACATGATGGTTTTCGATCCATGTTATTGGGTGCTTCAACATGTATAAATATGTATTGTAACATTGAAAGGAATATAATGAAAAATCAAGCTGGTAGTCTTGGTTTTGGGATCCAAGGGAAAATCTTTGTGCATATGTCTTGTATGTGTTATGCTCTCACATTGTTTATTTTCTATGTTTTAGAATTTGTATGCAGGTAATTTATATATGGGGTTAGAACCTATATTTGGTATTAGAGTTGTTTTGGCTTCAAGGGGACACATTTGCTGCTAAGGGGTTTCGCTCAGGCCTGGGGTAGACACTATTCAGTGGGAGATCTGTGGGATTGATTCTAGTGGTGAAAGAAGATGGCGAGCAGTGGAAAGATAGTGATTGAGAAATTTAATGGTCAGAGTTTTGAGTTGTGGAATCTCAAGATGGAGCATCTGTTGGTGGATAAAGATCATTGGATCATGGTAGATCCAGGTACTAAACCAACAGGAGTGCCCGATGAAGAATGGAAGAAGTTGGATTGGAAGGCTAAGAGCATAATATGATTGTCTGTCTTAGATTCAGTATTGTTGAATGTATCGGGTGAAGCTACTATGAAAGCTTTCTGGGATAAGTTAGGGACTTTTTACCAATCTAAGTCTCTGATGAATAACTGTTCCTACAGAAAAAGCTATACAACCTGAGGATGAAAGATGGATACTCAGTGACAGTGCATCTGGACGCATTTAATACAGTGGTGAGTCAATTATTATCTATTGATATTAAAATTTAAGATGAATATAAGTGCATCAATTTATTATGTTCTCTACAAGATTTGTGGGATAGTCTGGTTATTGCAATAGGTATCAATGCAATTATCTTGCAGTTTGATGAAATAGTCTCATCCTTGCTGGTGGAGGAGATGAGACGGAAAAATATGGAGAGATAGAATGGTGATGCCTTATCTGTACGAGGACGGTCCCAGAATAGAAACAAAAACAATTCATCTAGTGGGAGATCTTAATCTAGAGGGAGATCTAAATCTCTAGGAAAAACTGTAAAGGTGGTATGTAGGAAATGTGGAAAGGAAGGGCACTACAAAAGGGACTGTAAATCTAAAGCTCCTGGCAAAGGAAATGGATATGATGATGCTTCTTCTGTAGAGGCAAAAACCACCTTAGATGAAGGTGGGGATGTGTACGTGGCTTGTTCAAGTACACATGTAGATCATGAGGCATGGTTGATTGACTCAGGTGCATCCTTTCACTTCACTCCCCATAGAGAGTGGTTCAACGAGTATGATAAATACGATGGTGGTGATGTCTTCTTAGGGGATGATAGGAAGGATAGTATCGTTGGTCACGAAAAAGTAAAGTTGAAGTTGCAAGGTGGAAGGGTTAGAACACTTACGGGTGTTCTACATATTTCTGCATTAGCCAGAAATGTAATTTTTGTAAGCAAGCTAGATGATGTAGGTGGAAGAATAGTGTTCGATAAGGATACTTGTAGGAGGGTTCGAGGAGAACTGGTATTGATGCAGGGAGTTTTGACTAGAACTGTGTACGAGCTACAAGGTAGCACTATTGTTGATGGGTGCAATAGTTCTGTGGTTCCTGAAAGTGGAGCAGAAAATATAATGGTCTCTGGAGAGAAGACCATGTTGTGGCATCAAAGGCTTGGACATATTGGAAAGAAGGGCCTTCGAATACTTCATGGTAAAGGTATGGTACAAGGTATGAGTAATAGCTTTCTGGATTTTTATTTCTGTGAAAATTGTGTGTATAGGAAGCAGAATCAGGTGAGTTTCCCCTCTGATGGTAAGAGGGTGAAACAAATATTAGATCTTGTGAACAATGATGTGTTTAGACCTATGAAGGTTCCATCGTTGGGTAAATATGTGTACTATGTATCATTTATAGATGACTTCTCAATGAATACATGGATATATTTCCTTAAGAAGAAATCTAAAGTCTTTGATAGATTTAAAGAATTTAAGGCTCTGGTGGAAAACCAGACGAAGAAGAAGATAAAGGTGCTGAGAACATATAATGGTGGAGAGTTTTGCAGTAAAGAATTTGAAGAATTCTATAAGAAGTGTGGTATAGCACGACATAAGACTACTCCATATTCAACTTAGCAAAATGGAGTTGCAGAAAGAATGAACAAGATATTGACGGAAAGGGCAAGAAGCATGCTGAGTGGTGCCGGGTTAGGACAGGAATTCTGGGAAGAGGCAGTGGAGACAACATGTTACTTGGTCAATAGCTCACCTTCATTAGTGTTGGAGGATAAGACTCCACAAGTGCTATGGACTGGTAAGAAACCCTCTCTTTCACATTTCAGGGTATTTGGATGTGATGCATATGTACATGTTCCAAAGGAGAAATGAACCAAGTTGGATAGTAAATCTGAAAAGTGCATCTTGATTGGGTATAAGGATGGTTTAAAGGGTTATAAGATTTGGAACCCAGCAACAAGGAAGGTTGTGTACAACCGAGATGTGGTGTTCAGAGAAGTGAAAGATGTTATTAAACATGAAGTCCAACCAAAGGAACATGAGAAGATAGAGTTTGAGCTAAAGGAGGAAGAAGCAGACTCTACAACACAGGAGGAATTAGATGATGAAGAGCCACAAAATCCAGGTGTAAGAAGATCGGTTCAATAAAGAAGGCAACCAAAAAGGTATAGTCCATTTGATTTTTGTTCAAACTTTGCTTTATCTATTACTAATGGTGATCCCAAAAATGTGAAGGAAGTAGTAGATTCAGAGGATGGAAAAATCTGGAAAAAGTCCATGGTTGATGAAATGGCATCTTTTCACAAAAATGAGGCTTGGGATCTGGTTGAGTTTCCGGTTAGAAGGAAAGCCATTGGCAGCAAATGGGTGTTCAAGAAGAAGACAAATGAAGAAGGAAAGGTAGAGAAATACAAATCTCGGTTGGTAGCAAAAGGTTATTCCTAGTTGCTGGGAATTGATTTTGGTGATATTTTTTCTCCTACTGCCAAGTTAACTTCTTTTAGATTAATTTTATCTGTTGTTGCTGCTTTTGATTTTGAGGTAGAACAGATGGATGTGAAGACAACATTTCTTCATGGGGATTTAGAAGAGGAGATCTACATGAAGCAACCTGAAGGCTTTACAGTGAAGGGTAAGAAAGAACTAGTATGCAAGTTAAAGAAGTCTCTGTATGGGTTAAAAAAGTCACCAAGGATGTGGTATCAGAAATTTGATACATTTATACAAGGACATGGCTTCACCAGAAGCAAAGCAGATCACTGTGTGTATTTTAAATTAATTGGTGACCATGTTATTTATCTCGTCTTATATGTGGATGATATGTTGCTGGTTGGAAATGATAAAGAAGTTATCTAGGATTTGAAGACCTAATTGTCCTCCAAATTCGACATGAAAGATCTTGGTGCTGCAAACTATATTTTGGGCATGGAAATTAAAAGAGATCGGGCAAAGAGGAAGCTCTGGTTAAACCGAGGAATTATGTTGAGACAATACCACAGAGGTTTAATATGTAGGACAGTAAACTGGGAAGGTTCCTATTCTTGTAGGTGTAAAGCTATTTGTTGAACAGTGTCCCAAGAAACTAGAAGAGGAAGAGGATATGTCTTGTGTTCCATATGCAAGTGCAGTCATTAACCTAACGTATGCGATGGTTTGTATTAGACCAAACATTGCACATGCAGTGGGAGTATTGAGCAGGTTTATGTCAAAACCAGGGAAGGAGCATTGGACAACAATGAAGCAGGTTTTCAGGTATTTACATGGCATTAGTGATTATGGTTTGTGCTACCAAGGAAGACCCGGATTGGATAGAGTTTTGGATATCTATCGATTTGTTGATGCAGACTGGGATGGAGATTTGGATTAGAGAAGATCTACTAGTGGGTATGTGTTTAACCTATTTGGAGGTGTAGTTAGCTGGATGAGTAAGAAACAATATGTAGTGGCACTATCAACTACAGAGGCAGAATACATGGTAGCCACTCATGCAAGCAAGGAAGTAGTTTGGTTGCAAACATTGTGTTCAAGTATGGGGTTAATACAGGGAGCTATAACAATAGACTGTGATAGCCAAAGTGAAATTTTCTTGGCAAAGAACCCTGCTTATCATTCAAAGACAAAGCACATTGGTGTTTAGTATCACTTTGAGAGGGAGATGATAGAAGACAAAAAGGTGTTGTTGGTAAAGGTTGACACATTCAAGAATATTGTAGATTCTTTGACAAAATCTGTGAGCTTTGAGAAGTTCTCCTAGTGTAGACAAACAATGGGCATTTCAGGGTTGGAAAAATGGCTAAGCTCTCCTGTGGCCCCCTGTGGAAAGAAAACAACAAGTGGGAGAATGTTGGGTTGTGTTATATTCTTTCCAAAACTAACCTACATAGTTAACCGGGAGGTTAGAGGGGGGGTGGAGCTCCCCCTTTGTTGCGCCAATTGCCCAGCAGGGGATTTGAGGGGGGTGGGTAGCGCCCCGGCATTTTTTTTTTTTGGACCCTATATTAGGTTGGGCAGACCTACCTATGGTTTTTGGTCCATGGTTTTGGACACGATGGTTTTCGATCCATGTTATTGAATGCTTCGACATGTATAAATATGTATTGTAACGTTGAAAGGAATATAATGAAAAATCAAGTTGGTAGCCCCAGTTTTGGGATCCAGGAGAAAATCTCTGTGTATATGTGTTTTATGTGTTATGCTCTCACATTTTTATTTTTTATGTTTTAGAATTTGTATGCTGCTAATCTTTGTACGGGGTTAAAACCTACATTTTGTATGAAAGAAATGTTGTAAATAAATATGAATACATTCTTATTTCTTCCCTTACTATTTCTTCTCCATCGAATTCATGGGATAGTTGGTTGGTTGATAGTGGGGCCACTCATCATTTCTCTAGATACAAAGAAGTCCTCTCTAATCTAGTAGAAAGGGAGACTAAGCTAGAGATTTTTTTTTGCAGAAAACATCACTCATCTCATGAAAGGCTTTGGGTCCATCAAATTTTAGCTAAATCCTGAGGAACTAGTTATTTTCAATGATGTTATGTATGTACCACGATTAATTAAGAATTTGGTATCTATATCCGCATAATTGGAAGATAAAGGGACAAGAGTTTCCTTCATCAAAGGAAAATTTTTGACTTGGCCTACTGATTCACCTATGAGAGATGCATTTACATTAGGATCAATATTTGAAGGTATATATAGAGTCACTTGAAGGCCCCTTCTAGCATTGGTTCATAATACCAATCATCTAAGTGAGTTATGGAACTGCATACTCACTCATTTACATTATGATTCTCTTCTAAAATTGGAGAAACTGATCTCAGGTATTCCTGATGTTCAGGCTCATGATGATGGATTTTGTCTAGATTGTGCAAGTGGAAATAAAACAAGGGACCATTTCCCTCTAGCAATAACAAGACAAATGAAATCCTCCATCTCATTCATTCTGATATATATGGTCTGATGCTTGTGCATTCTATCAGTGGTCATCTCCGCTACATCACCTTTATTGATGCATAATCAAGAAATGAATGGATATACTACCTTAAGCACAAATATGAAGCCTTTGAAATATTAAAGGAATTCAAATCCTTGATAAAAAATAAAACAAGAAATAGAATCAAAGTCTTTAGGTCTAACAATGGAGGAGAATGCATGTCAAATGAATTCATAAAATTTTGCAAGAAAGAATAGATCAAGAAGGAAACTATTGTGCAATATACTCATAAAAAGAATCATTTAGCTAAAAGGAAGAACAAGTCTATATTAGATGTTTCTTGTGCCATGCTCCAAGATCGAAAGGTGTCAAATTTCCTTTGGGAAGAAGCCACATCTTTTGTTGTATATATTCAAAACAGGGTGCCTCATCAAGCATTAGAAAACAACACCCCTGAAGAAATATTCATAGGTGTCAAGCTTGATATTAGCCATCTTTGTGTAATTGGATGGTTGGTATATTTTCAAGTGTTAAAGGATAAAAGGAACAAGTTAGAAGCCACAAGAAGAAAAGGTACGTTTTTGTGTTATTGTGAAAATTCTAAAGCATACAGAATATGTATTATTGGTCAGAGGAAAGTCAAAATTAGCAGGGACATAAAATCTGATGAAGATGCAACTCTTTGAAAAGCAAGAGACCTTCTTGTGCCTCCTCCTCCCAAGGAAAAGAATGATGACTGGGATATTCTAGATGGTCCTTCTGTGCACGAGTCTAATATGGTTGATGATATCATGGAGCTTATGGATCTGTTAGATCCTCCACCAAGTTATCCTCCTACTAGGAAGAGACCACTTTGGCTTTGTGATACTCTACAAAATGCTAAAAGAAATGTTTTCATTCGTAGATCATTTAGACAAAGTAAGAAACCATGCAAGTATCAGGGATATGTTATAGCCATGAGTACTATTATTCAATTCGAACCATACTCATTCGAGGAATCAATAAATGAACATGTTTGGAAGGATGTTATGGCCAAGGAATATGAATCGAATGTGGAAAATGATATATGGGATGTTGTACCAAGATTGAATGGGAAGTCTGTTGTGACTTCAAAGTGGCTATTCAAGATCAAACATGGAATTGGTGGCAACATTGAGAAATACAAAGAAAGGTTTGTAGCTCGACGATTCTCTCAGAAAGAGGGAGAAGATTATAATGATATATTAGCTCACATGGCTCAATATACAACCATTCGTTCGATATTTTCCCTTCCTGCGAGTCAAGGATGGACTCTTCATCAGATGGACGTAATGACCACTTTTCTACATGCAATTTTATAGGAAGAAGTATATGTTGAACAAACACGGGGATTTGAAGTGGAATATCGAAGAACATATGTTTTCAAGTTGAAGAAAGAATTGTATGGTTTGAAGCAAGCTCCCCAATCTTGGTATTCACACGTTGATAGTTACTCAATGAAGCTAGGATTCACAAGAAGCAATGTTGATCCCAACCTCTACTTCAAGGTAGTCCAAGGTGTGCCATTGATTTGGGTTTTATATTTTGACGATCTATTCTTGACATGTAGTGGGCCTCTGATAGAGGGACTTAGCCTCTGAATTTGAGATGAAGGACCTTGGTCTCATGCCCTACTTTATAGGCCTTGAGTTGTGGCAAAGGCTTTGTGACATTTCCCTTTCACAAAGAAAATAGGTTGTGAAGCTACTGGAAAGATTTGGAATGTCTGAATGTCAATCCATGACTACACCGATGGAAATTAACTTCAAGACATTATGTGGAGAGGTTGTAAGACCTGATTTAGAAAATACATCTCATTATAGACAACTAATTTGGGCTCTGATGTTCCTCATGGAAACCTATCGAGACATACGCTATGCAGTAAACACATTGAGACAATTCATGAATGATCCCCTCCATGCATGTTGGATATCTTCCAAAAACGTAATGATATATTTTCATGGGTCGATCACACTTGGTCTGAGATATTCTGTCGGAGATGTTCAACTTCATGGATACACTGATATTGACTAGGCAGGAAATGTTATCAACATAAAGAGTACATTTGGATGTTGTTTTAGCCTTGGATCTTCCATGATATCTTAGATGAATAGGAAACAAATCTCTATAGCATTGAGCATTGCCGAAGCATAATACATTTCTACTAGCATGGCTAGCTGTGAAGAAGTTTGGATGAGGAGGGCCTTTGGAGAGCTATTTGAGCAAGTCTTAGACACTGAAGTGATATATTGTGACAACAAGAGTGGGATTTGTTTGGAAGATAATCCTGTGTTCCATGACAAGTCCAGGCACATTGATATTCGATATCACTTTATTCTAGATATGGTGTAGATATGAACTATTAGACTCCATCATAGATCGACAAATGAATAGATTTAAGGTATTCTCACCAAGGAATTATCGAAAGGAAAGTTGCTGTTCTTCAGAGAGCATATTGTACTGATGGATGTGTCCCCTTTGAATAAGGGGAAACCTTGATCAAGGACAATGCACCAACTCTTCCTACCCTACTTGAGCTCCCAGGGTGAGGAATTGAGATAGAGGTATCCTGGGGTTGAGGGATCTATGGAAAATAGGGTACTACCCTGTATGTTACCCATAGGATTTGATATGCTTCTCCCCTATCTTCATTGGGTTGGAGAATGTTGCTCCCCTGTATGTTCTTTGTAGAGTATACCCCAGTTGGAATCATACTCAGAGGCAGGGCTTGTTAGGAATACCACTCCTTGTTTAACCAATGAGTTAAGAGTGAACTTGCAATGTACAACCTAAGCGGATTATGATGTAGGTGTTCTAAAACATGACCGCTAAGAGTCATTGATGGGAATACTAGTAGGAAATAGGATTGGGATGAGATTTTCCCCTATTTAATGTTTGGGTTGAGAATGAGCTCCTCAATGAGATTTTAAGGTCGAATATGTACTCCCCTATATGATGATTTATCCTATTGCTCAGTATGGGTGGAATTTATTACTCCCCTATTCTTCTTATTTTAGATATGAGAATGTTTCAATAGATAGAGTTTAGCAGAGACATTCAAAGCATGACCACACCATGCAAGTTGAAGTGAAGATCAGTTGATAGATATTGGCAAGTGGAATTCTTCCTAGTTGAGAGGGAGTGTTAATCTTTGCAACTATGGTCAAATTCCACCTTGGACAACTCATATTAGTGATATGATTCTTGCATTGAATTCCTCTTTTGGAGAGGACCAAAATCGACCTAAATATAACCCTATTCGGTCAAGAAGAAGTTGATTTATGAATTATTTTATTCATACATGTATAATGGAATGGGTTAACCCTAAGCACATGTGAAATTGGTTAGTTCGGCCTCAACCCAAGTGGATCCTAAGGAAAGACTATAAATAGAAGTGACCTTAAGCTCATTTCATCACATTGATCAAGCCATATTCTATTCTTCTCTTTTGTCTTGGCTCGCAAACGTTTGACAGAAGGAGTTCGCTCAAGGGTTTGAAATCACAAGGGTGAAGACCACACTGATCTAGGGTTTTTTGGTTCTTGGATGCTGGCATAGAAATGAGAATTTTAGTCCCTAGAGACTAGCACTAGTGGTTAATACAACATCTAGAAATACCTAGACGTTGGCACAGAATCCTAAACGACCATCCAGGGTTTGCGAAGCAAATCTGGAGGTGTCAGTCCTCAGAAACTCACATAGAGTGGCCTTGAGAGTGTTCAGGTAGTCTTAGACACACACATAGTAATTGGAAGAGAGTGTTTGAGGGCTTGGAGAATATCTAGGTGAGTTTGAACTAAGGCGCATGAACATATTCTTACTAAGAGCGTTTGAGCAGTTACAGATGCCGTCACTCAGTGGATGAGAGTGTATAGATATTCTCAGATGCACGTAGTCATTTTTATTGAGAGCGTCTAGGGTTTTGACCTTTGGTTTGACAATTGGATTCAATTGGCTTCAGTGATCTGGTAGATCTAGGATTCTCTATATTTTTATATATATTTGTATATTTGTAGATATGTTTTGTAAATATCTGCTGCAAATATATGTATTGGGCTCATTTTCATGTATGCTAAAAACATTTTTATGTTGATCTATTAAAGATTAAAGGGTTTGCCCCTTCTGGGGTTTTTCCCTCATCTTAGACCAATATACTGTCTCTTATGGTTGTGTTCTTGTCTTCTTTGTCATTTCATACATTGATCTATCTTTAGTTCTAGTTAATGATTGGTTACATTGCTAATAATTGGATGCATTGTTAATGAAGAGGTAAATTGGGATAAACTAATTGAGACACTATAGAACAATCTAAAAAATTAACATAAATAACTTTCAAGAGCAAGAATTGACGAGTTGATTTAAGTTGCAAAGCCTAACATTCCTACATACGGGGACACTCACTACTTCATCAACAAGACTATAGAGGTCACTTGGAGTAATATCTAAAACAATTCATGTAGGAGAAGCTTCCTACGGACTTAGAGGATATGCATGCATATATAAATATTAAGAAGTCTAGAGTACATAGGATCACATGCATATTTTTAGTCATTGCATTTGCATAAGCTATTGAATTGATTACCAGACATAAGGATGAATCTCAGCTTGTGCTTCATAGTGAGAGTCGTAGTCAGTTACATCTTATAATATGTCTACATATCCTCACCATAATATGAAAACGACCACTTCTACACAAAATAGGCCACTCTCAACATGATCAATGCTATCAAGCAATGATGTCTAGAGCCTACCAAGTTTCACCATTTCCGATCAGTGGTTTATCCAACAAATATCTTAAGGTATCTATATCAGTATTTGATAGCTATGTACTGTTGGATGTTTGGGTGCAAGAACATCGAAGTTTTCCAAGAGAATTGGATATATATGTTCAAACTAGTGGTGACAAATGGGAAAGATTTTAACTAGGTTAATATATTATCATACAAATTGTAGCACAAGGTGAGCTATGATAAAGCATCTTTATAGTCAAATTAACCATAGTATGCATTTATTCTATATGGAATCTATGCATAGTATGTGTTGCCAAATCTATATTGGAACTCGACTCCTAAAGATAAGTTCCTAGTTTACTTCCACTACAGGGTGTTACCATAATGAAGCTTTGGAGGTGCATACAACAAATTGGACGAACACTTCTTTGCAGCCATATTTTGCATGATATTTGAAACCAATCTGCCATGCATGATTGATTAAGTGAAGGAGTCACTTCAAGATAGTTTTGACTGGTTTGCAGCTCCTCAGGGCACATTCATTAGATTCTTCGTATTTCAAACATCCCCTCATCTTATGCCACAATATGTGACAATAAATGTGGTCATGCAGGAAGTGGAAAATCAACTAGACAAGGGGTTTTTGGGAACTCTTCAGAGGATGGATAAATCCCCTTGTTATATCTTTCCATTGAGGACCACATTGTATGAATTAAGAGGCACAAGGCAATAAGAGCAGAGATAGAAGAGCTGAAGCGCCTACACTTCACCACCAAACACTTCCATGCATATAATCCTACGTCAACTTTTAGGCATCATTGTTAAAGGATTGGTCATAACATGGGGTATTCATCAATATGCAACCCAAAATATGAAAAGATAAAGAATTGGTATAATGCTAGAATGAAGACACATCCAGCCATGAAGACTAGATCACCCTATGATACATTAGCTTTGGAATTGCAGGAGAATGAGGAGGATGAAACAATGCCCCAAGTAAAGAAGATGACTCCCAGGAAGAGGATTATGTCTTCATCGAGTGAGAGCAGCAGGAAATGGAAGGTTGATCCTTTAAACACAGGAGCTACACAAACATAGCTAGAGAGGAGAGAAAGGGAAGAAGAATGAGAATAAGAAGAAGAGGAGAGTAGGAAGAAAGATGATTTTCTTGAGAAGGAATAGGAAAAAGAAGAAGAGAGGATAAGGATAGAAGAAGAGAAGCAAAGGTAGTCCTAGGAGGAGGAAGCAACACTGGGATTGGAAGAAGAACAATTAACTCAATATTTAGAGGAAGAGAAATTAGAGGAAGAAAATACCATCCAGCCTATAGATGATGAGACCAGTACTCTAGATGGATAACCACTCCTAAGAGGACATATTCCATTTAGAGAGATGGGGATTACACCTCCACTAGCAGAATGAGTCATGGATGTTTGCAGCATAATTTTTTATCAGCTAAAGAAGATGATCATGTAGAAAAGGAATATATACTTTCGCAATGATCCTCAAAACCTAGTCTCATTTTCCACATAGAAGGTGACAACCTCAAACACTATAAGAAATACAAGGGAAGTCATGGAGAAAAATGTTGAATTCGCTACAACAACACAAGATAAACTAGAGTAATTATTGAATGAGAATGCCAGATTGATAAGGAAACTAGTTGTGGTGATGGAACATGTAGAACATCTCTTAGTATAGAATTAATGACTGTCATCACATAACTTCAATACCATAGAATGGCAGTCAACTATGTTAGAAGAGTTGGGACCAATGGACGATACCATGGTGCGACTATATTATGAGATGGTACTTATACAATGGGTCATGGCTCCCCTCATTGGCATCCAAAACAATGCACAAGAAATTGTGAAGCTCTTGAAGATAGAAAACAAAGAATTTGATTAGATCCGAGAGTGGGCTGCCAAATATTTGGATGCTCTGCAACATTTGGAAAGGAATGACCAAGTCTCCACCAAGATAGATATAGTTTATTTAATACTCCACCTAAATAACTACTCCCATCTTGTGGCACAACCAATTGATACTATGGCTGCATACAACTGGATATATAATGGGGTTGAGTCTCTAACACAAAAGCATGGGATTCTATTCATTAGAACCCTTGAAGCAATCAAAGGCAGAGAGGTCATCTTCCAGTAGATCATGTATTACATTGAAAAATTCAAGTAACAAAATGGGAAGGCCTAGAGTTGACCAAAGATGTTATTCGCAAGTATGAACTTGTATGGGTCAAAGAACACATGGAGCTTTCATGGTTGTGGAATAATATGCAGTCAACCTTCAAGAACATATTGATGGAGGCTTTGGAGGTGAAGATTCACTACAAAGCGGCATTTCTAAACTAGATCAAATACATCACAAAGGAGTTTAGAGATTGGCACATGTACATCACAAATGAACTCCATGAAGAAGAAAATGATTTGTACATTTTATGAGTCTTTGTCTTTTAGATTTTTTGTCTTATTAGGCCACTATCTCATTTGTAAATTTCATTTTCTAAGAAATGTTATATATGAAGACCAAGGGGCACATGTGGAATATGAAAAGCCATACATTGGAATGTAAAGAGACATATAACGAATATGAATATGTTGATCTAAAGATGGTCTAAGGTTATCATTGATGTCAACCCAAGGATCACCAGGGGCCACCTCGATCTTGTAAGGAATTTTGACTTGAAAAATTACTCTGTTTTGAGTCAAGGATCTCCTAGATGGATTCTACTCATCGATATGTTTCTATTGATATATGGCACACTAAGTAATTCTTCACGGTTTGAGAGATATTCATGTTTGAAGTTAGTAACCCCAGTTAGTGGGCTAAAACCCTATGGGGTTGTGGCATGAAACTCATAATTGATTTTGGTCATTGAATAGTCATTAATTAATAAATTTGTAAGATCCTAAAATCCCTCCAACATTCTCTATAGAAGCCCCTCTCAATTCTATAAAAGGAAATCTCATATATCCTCCAAATGATGTGATCGTGGCATTTTCGCTATAACTCCATTTCTGCAAAGTGTTAGATTCTGAAATGAAAATCCATTTTATTAGCAATTTTCATGAATGTTGTGACTGAATTTCAGATATTGGTTCACTATATTTTTGCATATATGATCTGTGGACATTAGGGTTTTTGCAGGCTACCAAATTTCAACTCAAAGAAGTGACCTTGGGAAAATCGTCATAACTCTCTCTTTGAGAAGAGGATTGGAATTTTGTAAAAGGTGATGGATAGTGTATGGACTTTAGTTTTATTTTTATCAATTTCAGGGCCAAAGGAGGAAACAATGACACTTGGCATGTCGTACAATTTCGCTCTAATAAACTAGTCCATAATTAGGTCATTGTGAGATATTGGGCATAACTTTGTATTGAATAGTCCAAATTGGGTCAGAGCTATGGCATTGGAAAGAAGGTTCTGAGGGCTTCTATGGGACCAAATATCACATGTTGGGGATCTGAAATCATAGAGATACATCAGATTAAATATCGTGCTCCTAGAAGGCAAGAAAAACTAGATCAAGTGTTCTCAACGGGTGCAAAGGACCAAACTTTCTAGGGTAACAAAGAGCAAGGTGCAGCAAAATGATGCAGCAGAGGTAAGCTACAAGTAAGTATTGTTTAGTCAATTTAGTGTCCTAAATTTCTTGCATAAATTATCAACCGAGGTTTGTAGACTAATGAAGCATGATGCACTATATGTGCTTAGTTAACTTTTCTCTTACTTCGTTGTTTTTTATTTTTATGTTTGTTTTGGGGGTTTCCGTTCTTTGATGTCTGAGAATATACAATCTATTGGAGATTTACATGGATCTAATGAATTTTAAAGGAAAGGAAAGGTTCCTAAGTTAGTCTAATCTCCTAAAAATTGACCAAGAACTATTTTAACTAGTTAGAACCTAATAAGAAAAACAGAGCATCTATCTTATCCTACCATTTAGTCCTAATCCATGGATCTAATTCTAAAAAAACGAAAAGTGATATTGGTGCAAAAGGTAATTTAGTAATTTGATTCATTTAATCATTCAACCATTCAATTTTGGAACATGATAGAATCAATCTCCTTAAATGATTTTTTGGAATGTCAAGTGATGTAACTAAGTAAGGACTTGAAAGTAGAAAGGAAAAGATAAAAGCATGTAAAACTAACAATGTATTGATTAAACTCAACCACTACATGAATTAAATATTTAACCATTCAAGTTAGAATTATCATCATTTTGAAATGGTTTTGGGAACATCTATTAATACAGCTAATTGAAAGTTCTATGCTAAGAAAATGAGTAACAAAACAGTAAGAAACTAAGCAACTTTGTATTCTTATTACTCCAATCTTCATTCAGTAATTTTTAATAAAATATCTCAGAAGAACAAGGGTGCATATTTGTGATTTTAACCTTACACTATTGGTTACAAACTGAAATGAAACATCATTCTAAATTAGAGAAAACAAACTTGTATAAAACAGAGTAATAGAAATTAAACTGAAAACAACAAGTGAAAAACCTCCTTTAGTGCAAGGGCCCTCTGCAACTGATGTGACTGGATGCTAGCTAGTTAAAGATGCACTTCTAAAGCACCATTGACAAAATGAAGTTTGTATTATGAACAAAATGAAGTCTGAATATAGAGTATTAACAAAAAGCCTGTAATTCCTTCTAGCTTCTAACTGCTTCTCTGTTTCATTCAACCGATATTTATAGGAAAATAACATAACTGTCTAAGAGAAAGAATTTCTTTATGTGGATAATTCAAATCTATCATGACTGTTTATAAGAAAAACATGCTACAAGTGGCTTAATTCAAATTGTAATAGTATTGTTTAACATCTGATGAGCTACAGGTGGCTAATCTGAATTAACTCCATAACTTCTAACTAGTTATATGTGGCTTAATCCGAATTAACTCCTCAAAAAAACCGTTAGACTCTTGATTAGCTATGAAAGAGGAAATCAAGAGCCCTACTACTTCTAGATAACGTATTTGACTCCATATTTAACCATGACTTTAGACATGCTTTTATATTGATATGGACTTAGTGAATAGGATAGAATCCATGTGGAGATGATTTTGGAAATGCCCATGTGGCCCAATTCTTCATTTGACACTTGTAAGCTGCCAAACCATGAGAGTAGCTACAAAACCTAGAGTTAGCTACAAATAGGCTACGTTCTGTAGCTAATTTGCAAAAAATCTATTAAAATAGCAATAACATGAAAATATAATATGGTGATCATTTTAATGTTTTCCTAAGACAATACTTAACATTTATCATTGATTGGATCTGTAGTCTGACGAGAAAACGAGAGAAGAAGGTGAGAAAAATGCCAAGGGGAAGGTAATTATGAAGTTCAACATACCTCCACTAGAAAATCATTGCATGTCCTCATGCAATTTGCCAAAATGTGAGTTCTTCTTCTCTAATGCATTTGCTTAGACACTTTTGCTAGTACATCCAATTTTATTCTTTTGCTCTTCTTTGAAGTGACTGTCATTGTGGGTTTCCTCATAAGAAACTTGTGCTTGAGATTGATGACTATTCTGTTCAGAATTTTATTCTTTCTTTTCAACTTCCTATTTCTCTTATACCACAATCCTAGATGTAGAATGATATTATCATGAATTGCCTTGTCCAGTTTATTTTGTTCCTTCAAGGTTTTATTTTCCTATTTGATACGTCTGTTCAATATCTCTAATTCATAAACTTCCTATTTGAGAGACTCAACAGAGGTTCTTATGGATTGACAGAAGGTTCTGGATTCATTGAGGCATTTTCTTCTCCATTGATTCTATATAATCATATATTTGTCGTTGCACTGGATCTATGCCTGGAGATCTTCTGCTTGGGCTACCTTCAAGATGATGGTCAAGAAAATTTTGAGGACTGTGTACAGAAGGGATGTTAATTGGAGAAGTTTCTAGGTTTTACTCTTGTAATTTTATGAACTCTATCCCTTTTGACAATGTTTTCTTTACCAAACCTCGGAGTCTAGAGCTTCTTCTAGGTTGTGGATGACTTACATTCTCCTCCTCTATGACCTTTTTCTCCTTTCTTATTTTTCCTCTTGCCCTGATTTGCTTCCTAATTTCTGTCAGTTCTTCAGATATCAATTTTTCATCATCTTTTTGTAATGAACACTTAGGTCTGTGTTTAATAGTTATACCAATCTTCTTTCCTCTACTTCTTCTAACATTATCTTCTCTGGGTGACTTTGGTGCTTCCTGGAAATGGTTTCTAATGAGGAAATCCTCCCAGGTATCTCCTATGCCTTTTAAATGAAACTCAACCAGTATCTTTATTAACCCATGATAATAGATGGTTGTATCTATGAACTCTATTTTCTTTTACACATTTGAGGCCATCCTTATTGAACTATTTAACAGGAGGAAAGGAAGATTGATTTCTTTGATTTCTAGGAAATTCATCAATAAACGGATATGGTATACATACATGCAACCGAATCTCCCCTCACAGGTGATAAATTTCTGTAATATCAAAAGCATGATCCTCCACTTACTTTTAAGAGTTGAAATGGGAATTCCTTTTCTAAAAATAGAGACATCCATACCTAGGTTCCTGAGTATTACTTTCCATGATTCACTGTGAAATTCCTTGTTTTTGAACCATCTTTCACCATGCCTTGGAAGTTTTGTAGCCTCAGTTATGAACGACTCAGTTACTGCAAACTTAATATCTCCAATTTCTACCTTTGTTCCATCAAAAGATATAGCCAAGGATTTTGTGATCTCTTTATGAAAACCATCAAATTTCTCGATGAATTTGAGCTATCCAACTTTTTGCAACAATTCTTTGAGCTATGGGTATCCTTCCATATACTTTGCTCTTACCGGTTCTGATCTGACAATGAGCCCCATGCCTTCTACTATGCAAAGTTCCTCAACCTTCAGAATTACCCTTCCTGGTTTATGAAATGGACTCACTACGAATTTGGTGAAAATAAAAATAACTGTAGGTTTGTGTGAGATAAGTAGATGGTAAGGGTTTTGGAGAAACGTGGACAAGTATGTCATGTCGTAGTCATGACTGTTAAAAACAATGAGGGAGTTAATTATGGATTGTTATGTGACAAAGTATGGAGGATGTGGCAGATATGCAAACGATAGAGATTGCAATCAAATCAAATGATGATTTGTCAAGGAAACATATGAATTCCCATATTATACATACTCTATGTTCTAAGCTTGGTATTTAAAATAAATTTTTGCACTTTTACCTCTTAGAACTTAACCTTTTCATTTGCTGTTTTCTTTGATGTTGATCCACAAATACCCTTCTTAGCATATCAGTCTTCAAAACAAGATTCTTCAATTCCCTACAATCATCATTTGTTTGGAACAAATCTACGAAATGAGATATGGCTGCAGAATCAAATTAGTTTCAGAATGGAATTAGCTGCAGAACATGATAAAGATGAAATTGGCTATGGAACATGAATGTGAAATGAAGATGAAAATTGAATATAACAGTGAAAGGGAATGGAGGTGAACTGAGATGAAATGAAATGAAATAAATTTGCAGATTAGGAACTGCAAATGAATGTAGCTTTATGTCACTACTTATTATAGAAAGAAAATAGGAAATATAGGATGTCAGAATCTCTGATTTTCACCCTATATTTCCTATATAAGTAAGCA
>APFE030437663.1:68574-84841 GCA_000404065.3 Pinus taeda | reverse complement strand
TCTCCAATCTATGTTTTTGTGCTTCTGATAAATATAGTCCCAATTGGACAACTGTCTTGAAGGCTCTTATTTGAAACTCTATAGGGAACAAGACTTGCTTCCCATAAACAAGCTCATAGGCAGTATGTCTTGTTGTGTTCCTCCATATAGTTTTGTAGGCCCATAAGGCTTTAGGAAGCCATTCTGCCAAATCTCTTCTTAGTAGGCGTATAGTATTAGTGGGAATTCCTTCAATCACGTTATTGGTAGATTCAACTTGAACATTTTCTTGTGGATAGTAAGGAGTAGAATTTCTATGTTTTATCTTGTATTCTTCCACAAGTCTCTCCACCATTTTAGAGGTAAATTGAGATCCATGTTCTGTCACTATCTCTCTTGGAACACCAAAACGAGTAAATATGTCCTGAAAAAGAAAATTAACTACATATTTTTCATTAGCAAAAGGTAATGCTTTAGCCTCTACCCATTTGGTGACATAATTGGTGCATACCAAAATATACTTCTTTTGTTTAGATGGTTGATTAATTGGTCCAACAAAATCCAAGGCCCATTTTTCAAAAGGTTCAATGAGTACCTAAGTTTGTAGTGGCATTTCATCTGAAGGAGCAGGTTTCCCTACCCTTTGGCAGTTATCACACCTTTTGACATATGCTTTGGCATCTCTAAAGATGGAGGGCCAATAATATCCTAAATGAAGGATTTTATAGGCTATCCTCTTGTCAGCAAAATGTTCAACACAAGGTTCATCATGACATGCCTTAAGAATTTCAAGAATTTCATCTTCTCGAACACATCTTCTGATCATGAGATCTGGACTTGTTTTATACAATTCATTAGTAATCCATGAGTAACTTGCACATGTTTGAATGGTTTTTATTTTCTCCTTAGGAAACAAATGTGAAGGTAATTTTCTTGTGACTAAGTTAGTGGAGAAGAAGAATTCTTCTTCACCAACTTCATCTCAATGTCATCTTGGAAAATTCTGACAAAATCCTTCCTTGAAATTGGCTTATGATATATTTTTAACCGATGACCATTCACAAGAAGAGTTACCTTTCTCTCATCTATTGTCCTTATTCTCACTGCTGCATTATTAAATACTTATTCAATCTGATATGGCCCAAGCCAATGAGTCTAAAACTTCCCTTGAAAATCTTTGAATTTTGAATTGAACAAAAGTGCCCAATCCCTTGCTTGAAACTTTTTCTCCTTGATATACTTATTATGCCATTTAGCCCTTTGATGTTGGACTAAACGAGTTCTTTTAACTGCATCTTTCCTAATTTCATCAAGCTCATTGAGTTGCTCCAATCTATGTTTCTGTGCTTTTGATAAATCTAGTCCCAATTGGACTGTCATCTTGAAGGTTCTGATTTGAAACTCTATAGGGAACAAGACTTGCTTCCCATAAACACGCTTATAGGGAGTATGTCCTGTTGTGTTCCTCCATGCAGTTCTGTAGGCCCATAAGGCTTCTGGAAGCCTTTTTTCCCAATCTCTTCTGTGTAGATGTCCAATCTTAGTGAGAATTCCTTCAATCACCTTATTGGTAGATTCAACTTGATCGTTTTCTTATGGATGGTAAGGAGTAGACTTCCTATGATTTATCTTGTATTCTTCCACAGGTATCTCCACCTTTTTAGATGTAAATTACGATCCTTGATCTATCACTATTTCTCTTGGAACACCAAAACGAGTGAAGATGTCCTAAAAAAGAAAATTAAATACAAATTTTAATTAGGAAAAGGTAATGCTTTAGCCTCTACCCATTTGGTGACATAATTAGTGCATACCAAAATATACTTCTTTTGTTTAGATGGTGGATTAATTGGTCCAACAAAATCTAAGGCCCATTTTTCAAAAGGTTCAATGAGTACATGAGTTTGTAGTGGCATTTCATCTGAAGGAGCAAGTTTCCCTACCCTTTGGCAGTTGTCACACCTTTTGACATATTATTTGGCATCTCTGAAGATGGAGGGCCAATAATATCCTAAATGAAGGATTTTATAGGTTTTCCTCTTGTTACCAAAGTGTCCACCACAAGGTTCATCGTGACATTCCTTAAGAATTTCATGAATTTCATCTTCTTGAAGACATCTTCTCATCATGAGATCTGGACTTGTTTTATACAATTCATTAGTAATCCATGAGTAACTTGCACTTGTTTGAATGATTTTTCTTTTCTCCTTAGGAAACAAATGTGAAGGTAATTTTCCTATGACTAAGTAATTAGAAATATCTACAAACCAATGGGTTTGAGTAGTTATTGAAAAAATAAATTCATTAGGAAATTTATCTTCAACTGGAGTGTCATCTTCGATATTTTGAATTTTAGACAAGATATCAACAACTGTGTTTTGTTTTCCAGGTCTATCTAAAATAGTGATGTTGAATTATTGAAGGAGTAATAACCATCTTGTAACTCTAGCATTAGTAATAGATTTATTCATTCAGGACCTAATTGCAGAGTGATTTGTATGAAAAAAGGTTTCATAGCCTATTATGTAATGTCTAAACTTGTTGATAGCATGAACACCGGCTAAGAATTTATTTTCAGTTACCGTGTAATTTAACTTAGTGGGAGTCAGATTCTTGCTTGAGTAATAGATGGCATAAGGGATCAATTTTTTTTGTCCTAATATAGCTCCCAGAGCTATATCTGAAGCATCTATTGAAATATGAAAATGTAGTTTCCAATTTGGACCTCTTAAGATGGGTGCCTCAGAAATTTTTTCTTTTAAAGTCTCAAATGCCAACTGGCAATCCGGATTCCAATTTAATTCACAATCTTTGGTGAGAAATTTGAAGAGTGGGGATGCTAGTTTAGTGAAATTTTCTATAAACCTCCTATAGTATCCTATGAATCCTAGAAAACATCTAACATCCTTTTGATAACTTGGAATTGATAATTTAGAGATGACTTCAACATTAAATTTATCAACGTTAATTCCATCTGATGAAATATGATGTCCTAAAAAAATCCCTTCTGTAAACATCATAAAACATTTTTCATGGCCTAGTGAAAGGTTTGCTTCCTTACATATTTTAAGAACTTTTTCCAATTTTTCTAAAGCTTCCTCAAATGTATTGCCATAAACTGTAAATTCATCCATATATACCTCTACATAATCATGTATTAGATCAGAAAAAATTCCTAATAGTGCTCTTTGGAATGTTGGAGGTGAATTGCACAATCCAAAAGGGAGTACTTGGAAGGCATAAGTTCACCATGGGTAGGTGAATGTGATTTTATATTGATCTTCAGGTGCTACCTGAATCTAATTATAACCACTAAACCCATCCAAAAATGAAAAGTACTTCTTACTTGCTAATGTATCTAACACTTGATCTGTAAAGGGCAAAGGAAAATGATCTTTCAGGATAGCTTTATTCAATTCTCGATAATCAATACATACCCTCAATTTACCATTTTTTTAAGGCACAATCACTAGAGGAGAAACCCACTGGTTGTCTGAAATTGGGTAAATAAAGTTTACATTCAAAAATTTTTGCAACTCTTCTTTCATAATTTCCCTAAGATTTGGATTCATCCTTCTTTGAGGTTGTCTGATAGGTTTACAATTTTCCTCGATGCAGATGTGATGTATACAAGTCCTAGGACTAATTCCTTTCATGTCAATGTATTCCCATGCATATGCAGAAGAATATTGTTGTCAAGTTTTGATTAGCTTTTCCTGTTGTAACTTTTCCAAGTTATTGTTTATGTTCAAGGTTTTCCCTCGAAAGATTTCAACTGTAGAGCTACCAAATTCTTCCATAGAATAAAGAGACATCTTCCTAGATGACAAATATTCAATATTGGATTTTTCTTGAAATTGATCATGTTCATATTCTGGAGATGATTCAAAATTTTCTATTGTACTTAAGATTTGACTATCTTCACTAATGGTTGAAATAGTAAAGAGAGGCTGAATATCATTTTCATTATCATTCCATTCTTTGTCATCTATTTGTGTGATTGTTCTTGCTGGAGGATATAGAGTGAATTTCTTAGTTGAATTACCATCAAAGATATACATATCACGAGATCTATATTTAATGAAAGCATTAGTTGTAGCCAACCAAGGTCTTAATAATATAAGTGGATGTCCTCCTAGATTGCTCTTGGGGTTAGGATCATAAAATCAACACGGTACTCCCAAGAGTCTAAGGACATTGAAATATCTTCTAACACACCATCTGATTTGATTACAGATCTATCTGCCAATTGCAATAATGTAGGTGTATAAAGAAGATTGGGAAGTTTCAGCTTTTCCATGGTTTGTTTGCTCATGATGTTTATTGCTACTTCTAAATCAATTAGTGTATTTGGAATGTCAACTCCATTGATAAGTGTTTTTACAACTACACTTCCTGGATCTACATATTTTTGTATGGCAATTTTTCCCATCATTATGTCCGTTATTTTTCCTGCTAGCTAAATTCTTTCTACTTCTTTTGTTTTTCTTCCTGGTTTCTTCATGCTTCACTCTATTGTTTTAGCTAGAATTGGGATCTCCTTAATGGATTGTAACAAAGGGATTTTGATACAGACATTTTTCAATTCATCTAGAAAATCATAACCAGGCAACATAATATGCTTTTCTACCCATTTATCAACTTGTAACCTTTCTGGAAAAGGAGGTGTAGAAGTGGATATTAGTTGTTGCTCTATGATAGGAGTTGAGTTTCTTGGTTCTTTCTATTTTTCATTTTCATTATTCTGGTTTTGAGGAGATGTTCCTTCAAAATGTTTATTTTGTTGTAGAGAATCTTCCCCAGAATTGTCTTGTCCTTGAATAACTACAGAAGGATTTTTCTTTTCCAATATCCTACCAGATCTCAATTGGACATCATTGAGATCTAATGGAGTGATCATATAAGTTGGAAATCATTGTCCTTCCACCATATAGGTATTCTGAGGATTTTTATTATTGGGGTTAGGTAATGGTTGCGCAGGTAACTGATTTGGTCTCTGTGGAAATGACAGTGAAATTTGAGGGTTTTGGTTTTGAAGTTGGCGCTGTTGATTTTGTTGGGGAATATCTTGGGGAGGATAGTTGGGATATGATGGAGGATATTTATAGTATGGAGAGAATATTCCATAAGGATTCTACATTCCTTGAACCCATGTTTGGGTTTGAAATTGAGATTGAGGCCAAGGTTGCTGCCAAGAATTCCAATTTGGAGGGGGCTGCATATACATTTTGTTGTTAAAATCATGAATTCCCTTGCCAAGGTCTTCGAGAGACAAGCCAAAGAGATTTTGATGGATTTGAAATTGTCTTGAAAAACAACCTTAAGACCAGGAATTGAAGGACAACTTTTGGTCTCATGGTTTTCTAAACAAATCACACAAGTCTTTGTGACTTTTGCATCTAAAGGGCATTCTCTTAAAGCGTGCTTCTTTCTGCATTTGGGACAGAAAATAGCCAAAGTATCAGCCTCGATTTTTTGATTGTTTTCTAACTTAAGGGTGTCTATCTGTTCACTAAGGCTCCCTCGAATATATGTTTTAAATTCATCAAGCATGTTTCCAATTTCTACCCTACTTACTGATCCAGTTGCAGACTTATTCACTCTAACAAGAGATTGATCTCTTGGACCTTCCAAGTTTTGAACTTTCCTCTTGAGAGATGACCACATAATTCTCCGATGTCACTTAATGGGAGTTGAGAGATATCTTCCTTCCCCATCATGTTAAGGATATCTATCCACTCATCTCTAATGGCTTTCAATAAAAGATATTTTAAAGTATCTTGATCTAAGTTATCCATTTTTGTTGTTTATAAGTTATAGTTGAATCTCTCAATTAAATCCTCCAAATTTTCATCCTCTCTTTGCATCATTTTAAACACTTCATCTTTCTGATTGATAGGCATGCAATAATCCAAATACCTATCCAAAAACACTTTCTTCATCTCATTCCATGTTTTATAGATTGAGTGACCAATCCCATGAACCATTTTAAGGCAACTCCTTTCAATGTTGAAGGAAACAATTTGAGTTTTTGAGAGTCTTGTAAATAATCATAAGTTTTCCACAAGACTTCAAATTCAAATAAGAAGGTTTCAGGGACTTCACTTTTTAATCCATGTGTTATCACTTAGGAAACAATTTTTAAATTGTTCACATTAGTTTGATTGTAAAGGTTAGGTGTTAGTCCGGTTTTAATTTTTCCATGTTTGCTTTAGTGTCTAAGTCCTAGGAGTCTTGTTCGTATGTTTAAATAAAGGTCAACACTCCGTTTTCATCCATCACTGGTCTCACATCACACCTAAGCTCCATATGTCAATCCTATTCCAGCGTTCTTATGCGCAACGAAACCGTCTAGGTGTTTTCGTAGCGCAAAACCCAGTCTAGGAGTTTTCATAGCGCAAAACCCAGAATTTGCACTGGCTGCACTATGAAATCAGGGATTCATGCAGATCCGTGTCAAATGTCATCCAACTATCAAATCTACTAGAATTTGTTAGATTTTCATCATCAATTGTCAATCATACACCTTGCCTATCACATTCGACTGCTCATTCTTATCATTAGGCTCGTTAGGTGTCTTGGTGCACTCAAGTTTCAAATTTCAAAAAAGGAGCCAAGTATTTTCAGTTATGATTATGTATGGGTTCATCTATGAGAAGCAAATTTACAATCACTTAATCAAAATTCTTTGAAGTCCAAGTGAAGTAGCTTCCCTTTTCATTTCAAGCGAGGCAACGATCGAGATTAAGATGGTGCAAGCTCTTTCAATTTTCATCTTGCAGGAATTCCATGGAGTTGTTTACAAAAAAGAAGGATCATAGGTCAGGCAGGTGTCTAATATTGAACAAGCTTTCAAACAGGTTGGCTGTTGGAGATTCTGCGAAAAACTTCAAGGAGGTCACATGCAAGTCACCAATGAATTTGTTTCCAATTTCACAGGATTTAATTCAAAGGTTGGAGTGCTTGAATTACCAATCTCTCTAGAGGTTATATCTATAGTCACTGAAATCCCAAGAAAGACAATTTTAAAAAAGAGAACTATGTGTTTTTGACTCACACACCAGTTTCGTAGCACACTACGAAACTGCTGAAGGTGACAATTTTGTTTTTGAGGATCTACCTTGAAAGAAAGAGAGGATTATTTTGAAAGGGATGTTGCTGCAGAGGTTTAATAAAATCACTTGAGAAGTTTGAGCCCTAATCAAAAGGTAAATTAAAGAAATGAAGACATATACACATACCAAACCTTGTGCTACGAAATCACTGAAGCAGCCTTTTTCAGGAGAAAAACTGTTTTAAGTAGTCAACTTCCAGGAGGTCTCTAGAGCAACTGAAGGAATATTTTGGAAAATTGAAAGAGGTGTTTATTCCTAACCTAATGAAATAGAAAATCCTCTTTTATTTTCTTCAAATCCATTATGACCTGGGAGAAATGGATTACAAAACTTGCGCTATGAAACTGCTGTAGGTGCAGTTTTTCACAAACATATTTCTCATGTTTATCACCTATTTTTAAAAGGCTCATTCTGGGCAGTAGGAATGATTTTTCAAAAAAAAAGAGAGGTTTTTGTTCAGCAGGTATTGTTTCACAAAAGCCTCCTTCCGTTTTTCCAAATACAATTTTTATGAGAAGTTATGAGCTCTGTCCCAAGACCTATTTTTCAACCACAACAAAGCAAGGGACAATCTCCTAGTTTCTAGGAATAACAAAGGGATGAGTCATCAAGGGCCAGATGGAAGGTTATGAGCACCATGAAATTCGAATTCATGGAGCTTTAGGTGTCAAATATTGTTTTAAATGTTTAGATAAGGTTGTTGTAATCATAATAAGGAGTTACACTCCTAGTTGTATTAGGTCTCTAGGACTCCTAGTTAGCTATCCTTTATATTAAATAGTTAGTTTTAAGTGTCAATAGGTGTCAAATAAGGAGGAATTCAAATTCCCCTCATGATGGAGGAAGGAACCTACATGAAATCTATATATGGGAGAAGAAATAATGTACAGAGGGGTTGGAAAATGTTAGAGAAAAAAACTACTTTTGTAAATGCTATGCAGGGATCGATATATACAGAAGCAGTTGGACTTTTCTGAAGTTGAGATTCTTAGTGTACTTCAGTGAGCTTCATATTTTATCTTTGAAATGATTTACTTCCATATTCTTAATGCTTATTACTTAAAATTCATGGAGGAACATGCTCTGACTTCCTTTAAGTGTTAAACTATGGTGAATTGAGTTCTTGGGTCCTCTCTTTAGATGTTTTTCTTCAATGTTTTAATACTTATTACTCAGAATTCATGACTACTCATTCTCTGACTTCCTTTAGGTATTAAACTCTGATCTATCACTTTAAATTCTTTCCTTTTGAATACCTTGATGTATCATTACTCATAGTTCATGCCCACATGATCTGACTCCTATGAACTTCAAGTTATTGAGACTTTCTTGAATGTGTCACTCTTTAATTGAAGTATATACAAGCCTCAGTTTTATAAGAAGAGCTATTTGTTATCCTTATCTCTGTCACTGACTCCATATCCCAATGGTAGCAAGTCTCCATCTTCCAATCTACAAACATATAAAATCACAAACCATAGAGTTAGCCATCTATCTATATTTTCAATCAATATCATTAACCCTTTGAGAGAGCCCTCTCAGGCTAAGGAGGCTAAGCCTCAGCATAAAGTAGGTTTTAAATAGTTACTTAAGGTATTCCTGGTCAGCAACCTTCAAGGGTCAGATTTTGAGATAACACCATGAAAATTTGGGAGGACAGAAGGTCAGATATTTTTCATTGTAGCATTTGTTTCTTCATCAACTATAGGGAATCCAAAAGAATTATCAACTTTCCTATTTCCTCTACCTCTTCCATTATTTCCTTTGCCTTCTCCATTATTTCCTCTACCTCTTCCTCTACCTCCTCCTCCTCCAAACAATGAAAATTCTCCATCCTCTCCTTCTTTTGCCATTATAGTTTCTTTATATTTAATATAAGATTCAACCTGCAAGGTTAATTGATCTTCCTCTAGTTCCTCTATCAATGATATGTGGAAGAAATTTTATACTTCTTCTACTCCACTAGGTATTCTTAATTCTTCAACTAAAATATGTTCTCCTGTAGAGGTGAAAAAGGCTAGTCCTTCTGTTGGAGGTCCAATATTTTCTTCCTCTAGGACTGCCTCAGTAGATGAAGTAGGAGTTCCTCTTGATTGAATTTTTGACCTTAGAACATCAGGAGGTCTATGACTAGGAATATGATTTTGAGATGGAGGTGTATCTCTTCTTAGTCTTGGTGGAGTAGGTGGTGTTGTAGAAATTGAACTCCTGCCTCTAGCTATGAATCTACCCCTGGAGTCTCTTTCTCTACGCATATCAATTTTTTTTTAATGTAAGAGATGAGGTTACCTAATTACACTTCCCCAGAAATGATGCCAAAATATTTAGTCAGTTTAGTGTCCTAAATTGCTTGCGTAAATTATCAACTGAGGTTTGTAGACTAATGAAGTGCGATGCACTATATGTGCTTAGTTAACCTTTCTCTTACTTTTTTGTTTTGTATTTTTATGTTTGTTTTGGGGGTTTTTGTTCTTTGATGTCCAAGAATATACAATATATGGGAGATTTCCATGGATATAATGAATTTTAAAGGAAATGAAAGGTTCCTAAGTTAGTCTAATCTCCTAAAAATGGACTAAGAACTGTTTTAACTAATTAAAACCTAATAAGAAAAACAAAGCATCTATCTTATCATACCATTTAGTCCTAATCCACGGATCTAATTCTAAAAAAACCAAAAGTGATATTGATGCAAAAGGTAATTCAGTAATTGCATTCATTTAACCATTCAACCATTCAATTTTGGAACATGATAGAATAAATCTCCTTGAAATGATTTTTTGGAATCTCAAGTGATGCAACTAAGGACTCAAAAGCAGAAAAAAGAAGAAGATAAAAACATGTAAAACTAATAGTGTATTGAGTAAACTCAACCACTGCATGAGTTAGATATTTAACCATTTAAGTTAGAATTATCATCATTTTGAAATGGTTTTGGGAACATCTATTAATACAACTAATTGACAGTTCTATGCTAAGAAAATGAGTAACAAAACAATAAGAAACTAAGCAACTGTGTATTCTTATTACTTCAATCTTCATTTAGTCATTTTTCATAAAATATCTTAGAAGAACAAGGCTACACCGTTGTGATTTTAATCTTACACTATTGGTTACAAACAAAATTGAAACATCATTTTAAATTAGAGAAAACAGACATGTAAAAATTAGAGAAACAGAAATTAAATTGAAAACAACAAGTGAAAAACCTCCTTTAGTGCAGTGGCCCTCTACAACTGATGTGGCTGGATGGTAGTTGGTTAAAGATGCACTTTTAAACCACCATTGACAAAATGAAGTTTGTATTATGAACAAAACAAAGTTTGAATATAGAGTATTAACAAAAAGCCTGTAATTCCTTCTAGCTTCTAACTACTTCACGGTTTCATTCAGGCGATATTTATAGGAAATGATATAACTTTCTAAGAGAAAATCTTGCTATAGGTGGCTAATTCGAATCTATCATGACTATTTATAAGGAAAATATGCTACAAGTGGCTTAATTCAAATTATAATAGGACTGTTTAACTTTTGATCAACTACAAGTGGCTAAATCTGAATTAACTCCTCAACTTCTAATCAGCTACAAATGGCTTAATCCGAATTAACTCCTCAATAGAACTGTTAGACTCTTGATTAGCTACGAAAGAGAAAATCAAGAGTCCTAGTGCTTCTAGATAACGTATTTAACTGCATCTTTGACCATGACTTTAGGCATGTTTTTTTGTTGATATGGACGTAGTGAATAGGATAGAATCCATGTGGAGATGATTCTAGGAATGCCCATATGGCCCAGTTCTTCATTTTACACCTGTAACCTACCAAACGATGAGAGTAGCTATGGAACCCAAAGTTAGCTGCAAAATAGGCTGTGTTCTGTAGCTAATTTGAAAAAATATATTAAAATAGCAAGAACATGAAAATATAATATGGTGATTATTTTAATTCTTTCCTAAGACAAAACCTAGCATTTATCATTGATTTGATCTGTAGTCATATGAGGAAACGAGAGAAAAAAGGTGAGAACAAATGCCAAGGGGAAGGTAATTTTGAAGTTCAACAAGTATCTTCTATATATTCATGGTCATCTCTTAATTGAATTATTTTCTTTGTATTCTAATTTGTTGTTTTTGTTTAGCATTGACATATGTTCTGTAGGATGAGGTAAGTTTTGCTATTATCATGTCATGGGTATTTCCTTAAAGACTTTTTGTAGGTATTATATATTCATCAAGAGAAGACTCAATGCATAATCTAATTTTCTAAAGAATGAGAAAGATAGCATGACAAGAGAAGCAATCAAGGTGCAGAACAATAGCAAGAAGTTCACCACATGAAGTCTCCAAGTGGGCAGCACTACATACAGACATTGTAAAAGTATCATTGTATAGAGTCATTATAAAATCATATTTGTAAAATTTGTACAAGTGTCTATCTGCCAAGAGTTGAAGAGGCAGTGTGAGAAGGTCTAGGATCATCATTAGGTGGTTGTGTTATTGCTGGGGTTATGGTTTAGCGTGTCGTCTTCTTCTACATCATTCTATAACATTGTAAAGTGGACCATTTTCCCCGGTATAGGAGTCCAATATTCTTTTATTCTTCTATAGGGCCGTAGGCTAGTGCTAGGCTGGTGCACGAAGTCACCAATAGGTTCAAGCTGTGAAAACTTTAGGGTGATGGTTTAGGGTGATAGGGTCGGGCTAGGGTGAGTTGTAGCTCATTGGGTATTGGGGCATCTGTTCAGTTGACTACTGAAGAATATCGAGCATTGGAGCATCAATCCAGTGGGACCTGGAGAAGAATACTTTTCTAGATTCTAGGAAGTTGGAGCTTTCTTTTCAATAGGAGTTGAATATTAAAGAATTATTAGAAAAGCGTTCTGTGGTTTTTGACCTGGAGGGGGTTTTCCACCTAAAATTTTTGTGCCTTCTGTGTGCTTTCATTCACTATTGTTACTACATAAACATTAATGATAATTGAAGATTAACTAATGCTCTGAAAAGATTTAAAAGTGCTAATTGCTAAGGAATACAGATTTCATCCCCCCCCTGCCCCTTAGTATTTTCCAACAATTTGTATCAGAGCTTGGTTCCTTTAGTAACAACTTAACCGATGGAAGCCATTTTTCAGAGCATAGAGATGGGAAAGTCAAAGAAGCGGGTTACAAGGATTTCAATGGAAGGTACAGGTACAAAAAAATCTCAAGAAAGTGAGTATTGTTTACAAACTCTTGATTTTGATGTAGATAATTACTCGATATGGGAATCTAGGATGGAAGTATCTTTGTGGGCACATGGAGTATGGGAATCAATTGTTTTTGGAGACACATCTACCGACGAAGCTATAAGGTACAATTCAAAGGCCATGAATGTATGAATGTTTTGCCAAATTCTGTGAAAACAAAAGTTGGTAAATGTTCAACAGGTAAAGCTCTTTGGGAAAAGCTTCATAATCTCTATTCAACAAAGAAATCAGGTCAAGATGTTATTGAAAACTTGGATCCTTCTGAGTATGATGAAGAAGGGTTGACCATAGAAGAATTTTCTAAGGAGGCAATCAAGCTTATAAAAGAGCTCAAGGCTACGAACATCCATTCCAATACTCTTGAAGAACAAGTTCAAGGTCTCAAAATTGAAGTTGAAGAAAACAATTGTATTGAAGAATCACTTCAAAAGAATATGGAAGAAGTCAATAATAAAGCGACTTGAGACCTCAAGAGAGAAAGTCCAATAGAAGCAACAAGAACGCGACACAACATTTGCAGAGATTAGCAGGATCACACAACAGACACATGAAGCAAAAATTGAAGGGAAGGAATCTGATCAAAGATACATATCTACTGTCGACCAAATCAAAATGAATTAGAAACATCTTCAATAGAAATAAGCAATCTCGGGATTGAAAATGAGAAGCAGAGGAATAGATATAGGTTCTCAACAGACAATTAGAGAAGACCACTCTGTTGAAATAACAACAAGAAATGCCAAAAATAGAAGTGCTAAAAATAGCACTTCTATAAATACAATTTCGGGATACATTCTAATTTTAGCTAGTCCCTAAACTAAAATTGATAATTAAAATTTGAATTTGATCTTAGCAACTATTTGTAAAATAATTAATTAATTAATCTTAAGTTAATTTGTTGTAAAACATGAAGTCTATGTGAAGACATGCAATAGTTTCTCCATTTATTGAGGAAGTTATCCCTTGATTAAAGGAGATCAAGATGAGTTGTACCTTGAGTTGTAATTGGTTATCTCAGTTGTCTGAGTTAAGTCCAGTTAGATTAGTTCCAACAATTTGTGGAACTGATTGTGAGTTCAATTAGTTAATGCATGCATGCATGTAACTGCTGCACTTCAGATAATTGAATATTCTCTCATAAATAACCCATGCATGTCATTTCAGTCAGAGACCTAGTTGAGATCAAATGATGGGATAGTGTATTATCAGTTGCAGGAATACTCCATGGAGGATATTTCTTGCATGTAGAAGGAATTCATTCCTTGGATATTGCAAAGTTACTTTTGAGTTTGATGAGTATGTGATGAGGCCAATTCACACAAGTAGCAACATTTGACCCTAGGAGAAACTGTGCAAGGAAATAGGAGGCTTCGAGGGTTGAGGGAAGGCATAGGTTGTGTCTATTTAGTCTGTGAGCTGTATCGTTCGATTGTACTGAGAGCAGGATAGCTTATGAGCTTATTCTTTGTGTAATTTGAACATATTTCCACTTGTATGATAATACATAGATCAGGGTTTTTAGCTGAGGGTTTCCCCAGAGTATTCTTCTTTGTTCATGTGTGATTGATTTCTCATTCTTAGATATATGTGTTCTATTTGATCTTGCTCATATTCGATCAAGATTTTGTAAGTTTGTTGTAGAAGTAGATCTAGTATTTTGCTTTAGTATATTGCATAATATTTTGATCTATAGTGGGAATTTCCACACACTCTTCAGAAGCTACAGGTTGAGGAGGCAGAAAAAGAAGGAATATATGAAAATATGGTTTCAAGGAGACCTTTCTCAAAAGCAAGAAGAACTTGATGCAACTCACAATGAGATCAACAAACTCAAGGGATCGTAAAAATAATACTTACAAGATAAGACAGATGAAGAAGCGAAAATGAAGGCAATTAAAGATGGTAAAGCTCCAAGTTGATGAAGGTACAAGCTCCATAGCTTCATAGGATGATTTTAATAAGGAATTTGATCAAAGTGAAAAGCCAAAGAAGAATGTTGCAACTCCAAAGAATAAGACCAAAGTAATCAAGAACAAAGGACCACAAGAAAATACAACACCACCTCCAAAGAAGAATGAAAAATCTTCGAGATATGCTTGTTTATTTAATATTTATTGCTTTTTATGTGCTAACTATGGACATATAGCTAGGGATTGTAATTTTTTTAGCGGGTACAATCATTATTTGCAAAACCCTAGAAGCAAGTTTGCATGATCACGAGACAAGTTCCACGATGATTTTTTCAGAAGAGAATACGTGCTAGATGGGCCACATATTGAATGTTTCAAATGCCATGACTATGGCCATAGTGATCATGGTTGCAGATATGATATGGAATCGCCTATGGATGACATTGAATTATTCAAGTGCCATAACTATGGGCACATGGCTCGAGATTGCAGGAATAAGAAGGTTTGGAAAAGGAAGTAGGTACATGAAGAGAAAGCAGATAACAAGGTTTTAGCAATTATGCTTTTAGGATTTGTAAAAGAGAAATGTCATGAGAAATTAGCAGTTGCTTTAGATAATGACTCAAGTCAAGATGGCCTATTAGGTGACTCACTATTTTTAACAATCTATCTTGTCGACTCCTTAATGTTTGTACAAGAGGAGTCTATGCAAAAATATATGGCACAAGTCTACGATTGATAGGAAGGTAGTTTCATTAAAGGTTCAGGGGGAGCAAAAGAGTTGAAGGATTATAGGTTGCTAGAAACGAAGAAAGATCGGTTCGCAAAGGCTATGTAAAAGTGGAAGGAATTGATTTCGATGAAACATTTGCACCAGTATCCATAATGGAAGCCATCCGTATGTTTCTCGCCTATGCATGTTCAAGAAAAACAAAAGTCTACCAAATGGATGTTAAGTCAACATTTTTGAATGGAGAATTAGAAGCACTTTACATCGAACAACCTGAAGGTTTTCTACTATTAGAAAAAGAAGACTATGTTTGTAGGTTAAAGAAGGCTTTGTATGGTCTCAAGTAGGCTCCCAAAGTATGGTATGCTTGTCTTCATGGATATCTACGTTAGCGAGGGTTCAAGAAAGGTACTGCTGATAGCAATATTTACGTACAAATAGATAAAGATAATTTAACAATTGTTGAGGTATATGTGGATGATATAATCTGTGGCAGCAACGATGATCGACTAAGTAGGAACTTTGCTACAAAGATGAAAAGTGAGTTTAAGATGTCTTTACTTGGTAAGCTGACATACTTCTTAGGGCTTCAAATATCTTAGCAAGAGAAAGGAATATTTATATGTCAAGCCAAGTACATCAAGGAAATGCTCAAGAAATTCAAAATGGAAGATTGCAGACACGTCCTTACTCCAATGGTAACAGGTTGCAAACTAAGCATAGACGACTCATCTAAGGATGTGGATGAGATGTTGTAAAAATTTACAATTGGTGGCCTTAACAATGTAAACTTTGAAACGGGAACTGATACTGTTACCCGTTTCGTAGAGATAGCAAAAAAATGACCTGATTTTCAAAAGTGGTGATGCAAAATACACATGTTTTTTTTAGAACATGGTTTTTGGAACTTTAATTTTTTTTCATGTTCAAGGATGAAATCAAGTTTTAGAATGGTAGTGATTTTCATGCTGATTTTAAAAAGTGAGTATTCTGCATCACACCTTTTTTTAAAAAGACATATTTTTTGACTTTTAATTTTCTAGTGTGTGAAATGTGAAAAATTATTTTCTAAATTTGATAGTTTTTGAAGTCGTCATCTTATTCATATTTTCTTGTTCTCTATCTTAAATTTTTTTTTTTAGGGGGTTTTTATTGTTTTGCGTTTTTAAATTAGAAAGTCGATAGTTTGAATTTTAGATAATCTACATATTTATACATCCTTAATTAATTTTTCAATCGACATGAAATAATTGTTTCTAAAAAACAACATTTTTTAACAATGGACATAA
>APFE030437663.1:21368-40914 GCA_000404065.3 Pinus taeda | reverse complement strand
AGGTAGGCCTTAAACACATTTGTTTGCCATTATTTATAAAGCACATTTAGAGAAAGATAATGTCTGGTTGGTTTGTTTGTCATTAGGTCTTCATTAGATTCTAGGAAGGTCTATCTTGTCTGCGAGATCGACTCATTCCGCGTGACAGTGCATGATAGCGAATTTCAAAAGAATGGAGTGTCATAGTGTCCACTTAGTCCTAATTCTAAGGACTATGAGAGCAGCAGTGATGAAGAGTGTGATAATGAATTTCAAAAGAATGGAGTGTCAAAGTGTCCACTTAGTCATAATTCTAAGGACTATGAGAGCAACAGTGATGAAGAGCACGATGATGAATGTCAAAAGTATGGATTTCCATGGTGTCAAGTTATTCCTAATTCTAAGGACTATGAGAGCAGTAGTGATGAAGCACGGGATGATGAATTCCAAAAAATTGGAGTGTCACGGTGTCCACTTAGTCCTAATTCTAAGGACTATGAGAGCAACAGTTATGAAGAGCATGATGATGAATTTCAAAAGAATGGAGTGTCACAGTGTCCTCTTAGTCCTAATTCTAAGGACTACGAGAGCAGCAGTGATGAAGGACAGGATGATGCAGTTAGTCCTAATTCTAATGAGTATAAAGGTAGCAGTGACAAAGGATAGGATGTAGCATCTTCAATAAGTAAACAGTCACATTTTCAACGTAGTCCTAATTCTATGGAATATGAGAGTAGCACTGATAATGCACATGAGGAAGAATATCCATTAAACATCGAGTCAAATTTTCCATTCAGTCTGAATTCTAAGGACTATGACAGTAGCACTGAAGAAGGGGAAGATGAAGAGTATCCTCTAATTCAATATTTGAAAAGTAGAGCTGATCATAGTGTGGGTAACATTCCTCTTAATGATAATGAAAATCCTTATAAAAATGATGATCCAATGATGGAGATGTTGCCAAGAAATATTGTATCGAGGAGTAGGAGCAAACCTTTTCATATCAATGCAAGTTATTCTAGTTATACAAGGGGTAGAGCAGAATATTTGACGAGAAGAAGTTCTATCAGCGCTCTCATTTCAAGTGAATGTTGCCAAAAAAATTGCTTGAAACATATGGATTTCACATTTGCATTAGAAAGCAGGAAGAGATATTTGTCAATGAATAAAAGCATGCAAAATTCATATTTAGTTGGCTGCATGCAATCTACATTGTCCGGTTATGATTATCATATTAGGAATTTATTATTATGTAGAAAAGCTTTCAAAATGTTTCATTCGATTGGGAATTTTCATCTCTCGAGAATTCAAGAAAATTTGGAAAAGGATCCCACATTTTATTCAGAAGTACGTCATAAAAGATAGTTTGGGTCATTATCAAATACTGCAATGTCATGGATGAAAGATTTCTTTTCAAAGCATGGAGAGCGTATGCCAAATAGAGAGACAATACATATTCCAGATAATTTTTCAAGACGAGAAATCTACAACTTATACAAAGAATATGCAGAAGGTGCTGAGGGACCTGGCCAGTTTATTACATATCAATATTTTGTGAAGATATGGAAGAAATAATTCAATAATGTCTGTATTCCTAAGAAGACAAGGATGGGGATTTGCAGTACATGTGCTTCTCTTAAATAAAAAAGGGACAAATGTGAAGGCTCAGAAAGAGGTAAGTGTTCATAACTTTAACTTTTAAAATTGTATAGTCATCAACTATGAAAACATATTTCTTAATGAATTTCTTTTATGTTGTGTAGATTTAATTTTCAAAGAATTTCAGGAGCATTGCGAACAACAAACAAATGAAAGGAAGAAGTTGTACAAGCATCAAAAGAAGTGTTATGATAATCCGAATAAATATTTGGGTTTGATAATTGATGGTATGGACCAGAAGAAAACACTTTTGCCACATTTTGTTCGCACACCCAAAAATTTACAAGAGGAAAATTTTATTCAGTTTCACTTGGTCGGTTGTATGGTCTTCAATGGGAAATGTTGCCAAGGGTGTATTTCACATCTCCAAATATTCATTATGATGCAAATCTGACGATAACCATAATTCATGATGTGATTTCTCATTGGTCTGGTAATCTTCTTGAAGTTTTGTATCTACAATTGGATAACACTTGCTGTGAAACAAAAATCAGGTTGTTTTTGGATATCTAAACATGCTTGTTGAGTTGAGTATTTTTCAAAAGGTAAAGGTTGGTTTCCTTCTTTTTGGGCACACTCATGACCATATTGATCAGATGTTCAGTCGTTTTTCAGTCACATTGAGGAGGAAGGAAGTTGGGAGCTTTCCATCACTGATTGAATGTATTAAGAAATCATACATGCCAGAGCCTGCTTTTGATGTGTTGGAAGAAACTGTTGACATGCGAAGGTTTATTTTGGGATCATATGGTGAGGGGAAATGCATTGAACGACTTAATGACATTAGCTTCCAACATCAATTTCGTATCAAAAAAATTGATGGGAAAACACTAATATGGGGCAAGAAGTTTTCAACTACTACAGAATGGCACCGTCATCAGGTTTGCAATTTTTGAAGTTCATTCTGGATTGTCCAATATTTGCATCAAAAATATTGTTATTACAATCAGTTGGTGAAGTTCAAAATGCACGCAGACAGAATAGAGATATAAATTATTCTGATTGCCTGGAAGAAATTGAAAAATGTATTAGATATACATATGAGTACTTTGACATTGCTGATTCAGTTTTGTGGGAGTCATTTTTCAATAATTAAAGTGATATCATTTCAACAACAACCAATGAATATATACCTTTGAAAAATCCATTTATTTGGCCACAAAATGTGTCGAATGAACAATAGGAAGTAAACATTGTTGAACAACAACAAACTCAAGGTATTATTAATTCTTCACAGGCAATGGAAAGAGAGATGTTTGTTTGTCACTAGAGAGTCTTAGACTCCTAGGGAGGTTAGGTTTGTCCGCAAACATAACTCTTTCCGCATGACAGGAGGGTTGCATGATTGCAGTGCTAGTAGATGGAAATACCAAAGGCTAACCATTTTGGGTTGCTAAAGTTATAAAGGTCTTTACAGAAAATGAGGATGTTACAAGTGTTGAAGTACATTGGTATGCCACAAATACACACCCATTCAATGGTGTGTATAAGCCAGAGATGGTAGTTGACAAAAAAAATGGTGGAAAAAGAAAAAGAAAGGGTACAAATATAAATTGCCGCCGCACAGATATATTACAATTGGAGGACGTTGACATACTTGTTTATGACTTCAATTTAACAAAGAGAGGAACTCTTCGCTTCAAGACGATAGAGATTCTGAAAAGTTTTTTACCAGAAGGAATAGTGTTGACATGGGAGTCTGCTGAAACCAGTCGTAGATCTAGAAGACTTTTGAAACCTGGAATGTTGGGCATGCATGTGGACTCAGATGGGGCACTAGTTGATGAAACAAAAGAATATGGAACTTCTTCGTCAGCATCGAGTCACTCATGAAGATGTGAATTGCGATGGTGTGCAAGAAAATATGAGTGATTTTGAATAGTTGTTTAAGACAGATTATATAACTGATGTATGCATCATATCTTCAAATAAAATTGATGTTTTCCATATGTTGTTAAATGAGAAGTTATGAAGCATTTTTATGTTGTTGGATTATGTCTTAAGTATGATAAATTTTATTGTTTAAATATCTACAATGCAATATCAAATTAGAGATATAATGTCTGTTTTATTCAGTATACAAATAAAGACTTTTGATTTCATTGAGTGATATACTTTGTTCATAATGTCATGGCTTTTTAATTTTATAGTTGAAAAAATTTCAATTTCTTTTGTATCTAGCATGGTGTGGTTGAAAACATGTTAAATTTATACTTAGGAAAGAAAAATGATATTCTACCAGAAACATTAATGTGTTTTTTCCTTAAAAATTAACTTTGTTTGAGACATAAAAAATTGGTTTTATGAGCATTTTTTAAAAAGTTTGAAAATTGACCCTAAAAAAAAAACGTTATTCCAGTAGCATCACTTTCTTTTTGAAGCTATATTTTGCACGAAAATTTCGTAGTAAATTTCGTAGTCACCGCCATTTTTAAAAAACGTTCAAAATTGGCACCTAAAAAAAAAAACACCGTTCCAGTATACACACTTTTCGTTTTTATCAGTGTTTTTGATGTTTTTTTGGGGTTTTTGGGCTAGGGTTCCCATTTTGAGTTTATAGTTCCCGTTTCAAAGTTTACATTGTTCCTTCTATATGTAACAACCTCCTGACCATATGTTATGCAAGCAGTTGGACAAGTAGCAAGAATCCAAGTAGCAGCAAAAGAATCACATATTATTATCGTCAAAATAATTCTTCGATATCTAAAGGGAACAACAAAATATGGCTTGTGGTATCCCAAGGGAAACAATCTCATTATCTAAACCTTTACAAATGCAGATTGGGAAAGAAGTGTTGATGATCGTAAGAGTAGTAATGGAGCCACACTCTATCTATGTGTTTGTCTCGTATCATGGTTCAGCAAAATGCAAGCCTCAATCTCGTTATCTACAGCAGAATCATAATACATTATAGTGAAAACTTGTTGTACTCAAGTCCTTTGGATGAAACTAGCTTTACAAGATCTTCAAGTACAATTCAGTGAACCTCTCCGCATCTTCTATTAGAACACAAGTGCCATTAGCATCTCCAAGAATCCTATCATTCATTAAAAAAAAGAAACACATTCCGATAAAATATCATTTTGTTAGAGAACAAATCACTGAAAAGAATATCAAACTTGAATATGTTGGTACAAAAAAACAAATCAATGATATCGTCACTAAACCTTTACCTCATGAAGAATTTGAATATCTTCACAAGAATCTTGGGATTCTCCAAACATCTCATTAGATTTTCCTTATTCTGAAAAAAAGGAGTGGAAGTGTGTACAGGTCTACAAGATGGTTGTGTGTCATGGGGAGTTACCCTTTGCCATTGATGTCAGAGGGAGAGAGAATGTAGTAGGAAGAGGTGTCCTGATTTCAAGGGGAGTACCCGTGTTGCCATCAATGCCAAAGGGGGAGATTGTTAAACTAAAGATGATATGAGGTTGTCATTGATTTCAACCCAAGTAGCAACAGGGACTACCTTAATCTTGAAAGGAAGTTTGACTTGACAGCTTACTCTATTTTGAGTCAAGGATCTTCTATATGGATTCTACTCGTCGAGATGTTTCTGTTGATATATGGCATGCCATGTAATTCTTCACTTTTTGAGAGATATTCATGTTTGAAGTTAGTAACCCCAGTTAGTGGGATAAAACCCTATGAGGTTGTGGCATGACACTCATAATTTACTTTGGTCATTGAATAGTCCTTAATTAATAATCTTTGAAGCTCCTAAATTCCCTCCAACATTCTCTATAGAACCCCCTCTCATATACATGTCCAAGTTCATGCCAAGAAAAACATCTAATATCTTTTAAAGGAACAAATAATCTGCTATGATATCTTCCAATTTTTCTCAACTCATAATTCATAGAAATTAACTTTCTGGTGAAGAATCATTTCTTTGCCTCATTCTTTCCAATTTGGTTCTCTTGCTTGCCTTGGTTGTTTTCCTTGCTAATCATGTTTCTTGTCCCTTCTTCTACTGGCCCTTTTAATGTTTTTTAACCTTGCTTAATGTATTCCTTATTTAAGTTCTTCATGGAGAGAATCTCCTCCTCTACCATTTTACATAGCCTATTCTTTTCTTTTAACTCACTTGTAAATAAATTTGTATCAACCTCTAATATTTTACATTGTTCTTTTTTCTCCTTAACTCAACTACTCATCACCTCTTATATTCTCTTTACTTCTTCCGAGTGTGTCTTGTCACTAACAATTTCCTCCTTGAACTCATGTTAACCTTTGTGACATATATGCAACAATATCTTATGGTCTATTCTCTCATTTTCAAGTCTATCTATTTCAACCAATGTTGATTCAAGCTTATCTTGGTGTTCATATGGCTTTTCTTCATGAAAATCACATACATTCATATTAGCAAAATGTGTCTCATTTGATTGAACACTTTCTTTTTAAAAATATCTTTTCTTCTTCCACCTTTTCTTCTCCTTTTCTATATTGTTGCTACTAGTATCTATTTCATGCATGGGCTAGATCTTATCCCATATTTATATTGTATATTTAAGGTCTATAATAGTCTCAAGATCAATATTATGAAGATTGTTATACATTTCACATTTTTCCTTATCATTCCACTATTTTTCTTGCATATAGGGGGAATCATATTTACTGCATCCATTGCATACAAGCTTCTGTACACCTAGTCCATAAGCTATAAGTTTTTGTTTTACCGTATCTCTCCATTCATGACAGTTTGTTGTACTATCCCCGGATGCGGGTGCTGAGCGGCGCTAGTAAGGTGATGGGACAGGTGTGCAGGGGAGGCCACCTGCCCACCATGCGCAGAGGTGACCTGTATGCTAGAGGAGAGGGACATTCTCAGTGGATTGGGTTAAATGATATGGGATGGCAGCAAAGGAGCATTTACGCTCCATCTATTTTCGACTGCGCAACATAGCTCGGCTCCTCAAAAATATTGCAGACCATATTAATGGCGGGCGAGCATCGAGGTAAGGGTAGCGACATTATAAATAGTGGCAACACAGGCATTACCATGTTCATTCGGGTATGGTTTCAGGTTCTTCTGCCGCCTCTGGTGCTGTTAAGTTCAAGCCCTGGTTTGAATACCCAGCCTGTCCACGATCCTCTCGGCTTTCTGCATCCCAATTTGGCTCTATATAGCCCTGTTAATATGGTCAGGCCTCGGCAACGTATGTTAAGTCATCATGGCTCCAACCAAGGAGGGTCCTTGCGCCCTCCAGCCGAGGCGGAGACATTTCCCCACTGTCATTGCCATTGCCATTTCCCTCATACGGGAGGTGCTAGCTCTCTGAGGAAGAGCCAATATCTGGAAGCTAGCTCCCCTAGGTCTTCGTCTTCGCTTTTTTTCGGTTCTGCTGTCTTCACCTTCAACAACCCTTTTAATTGCCCCTGGATCAACGCCCATGTCTCTGTGCTATTCATCGATGAAGCCCAAGACGAGGGCGAAACCAGTGCACATTAAGAGTTTACCTCACTAGTCAATGTCGCGAAGGCTACGGAGACGCCCTCTGCGGACAAGGGGAAGGCAATGGAAAGACCACACATTTAGACAGAGGACATCCAGACGAAGCCTAAAGTGACCGAGGTGAAGGAGGGCTAAGCTCAGGAAGCGGAAGAATATGGATGGTGCCCAATTGTGGAGGAGATTCCGGAAGAGTAATCTCCTGCAAGGTCTTGGGTCACGCTGCGCGGGAGGGATTTTGCTTACTCCTTTTTTGGCTTTGTCCATGTGTCAAAATGTTTCTGGCATGTATTCGTGTCAAAATGTTTCTGTGTTAATGTGTCATTGTGGCACTATGCCAACACCGCTGTTCAAGGTCGGTTCTCGTAATGTTTGGATGGCTACTCTGTGTCAAATTTTTTGTATTCCCCTGCGCAGGATTGTTCTAATGTTTACCATCGCCCCTGTGTGGGAATGATCAGGTTCGCCTTCTTTTTATGCTACAAGTGGGTATTCTAGGTTGCCATTCTTCCAGGCATCTGAATCTTCTAGACAGCTTGATTGTAATTGTAATCTGGTTTTGTATATAATAGAATAGTTTAATCGAGAAAGAAAAAGACAGTTTGTTGTACTATGAAAAGGTACACTTTAATAGACCACGACTCAACCAAATCTAGATTCCATCTGTTAGGGTCACACATAAGGAAACAACTATAATGCCAATTGTTGGATACTAGACTAAACTTGTCAGGGAGGTTGAATCAATTTATTACATTCATAAACATACATTACTTTTCTTTATAATTGCTAGTTGAACTATTAAATGAGAAACTTAAGACATTATGGACAACAAATTTCATACGAGAACAACAAGTAATATGTATACCAAATCATCACATCATCACATAACAACAATGCATATGGATGCCAAATATGAGTGGAAACCCATTAAGAAAGAAAACCATGATTTTTTATTATTGTCATGCAAATGCAAGCTCCTACTCCCTTATTACATCTTATTTTCTATAGGCTCCAACCTCAGGAGGACGCTACCTTAATTATACTAGCTTCGACTTGTAAGGAAGTTCCCAATTCCATCAATTTTATGTAGGATACAATCCATAGGAAGATCCTACATCAACAAACTCTAACTTGTTCTTTATCAAGTTGCAGCTTGAAAGGAGACAACAATCCCCCGATATATACCAAAAATAATATTCTGGTGTACCTAGTCTATAACTCAACGTACCTCCATCTCTGTCTTTGATTATTTTTCTCCTCAACTCTGCTTTGAATCATTTGTATATATTTGCCAGGTAACTAATAAGAATCACCTCAATCAGCTCTCGCATTCTATAAATCTCTAACCATGCAACCTTCCAACCTCACACATTATTATAAACAAACTTTGATAACTTCCATTATTCCAAACATTAATATGAAGTGAAAATACCTATCTCTATGCATTCCACTCATTTATTTCACCTTTTCAAATTCTGAATACTAAAACAAAATAAGTGCTTCACCAAATATTATTTACACTCAATTTTAATAATTAAATCAACAAGAATGGAAACCATAGTCTTTGAAACATACATTATAAATACATCAACGACTATAACATCACAACATCACAAACTTAACAACATTCATGATTTTCTTTTCTTTGCCTTGCATCACAACAATCTCTCCATCATAACAATCGATGCAACATTTTGTCATTAGCAATCAACAAGCATATGTAGCCAACAAGGATGTGTAACATAATAAATCCAAGACAACCATGCCATCACTGAGACCCTTTTCCATCCTACTTTGGTACTCCTTTTCCATAACAATATATGTAACATCATGAACAAGAATTCAAATCAACATGCAATAAAAAAATATGAAAGAAATATCTAAGAGGTTGTTCTCCTTCACCTCCAAAGAATAACAATACCTACATTAAGAAAAGCATGGCATCAACAATACATATTCAATTGTGCATACATTAATTGTGCCATCATAATTTATTGCTCTTTTACCCTAATTTCAACATCCAACATATCTTTGTCAACATCATCTTCTCATAGAAATATTGTGACCAAAATTCTTGTTTCTCCTTTGTTGCTCCTTTTCCATACTTCACAAAAATTTCTTGCATTCACATTGCCTTGTTTTGCATCTCTGCAACACCTTTTTCACCATCTATGTGAACATTTCTGAACAAGTACAATGCATCTACTATCAACATAATAACATGAGCTTATGAAACCAACCATTATTACATCAAAAAGCTTACCAAATCAATCAAACATAATAGACATTCCTTACTGCTCATGTTGTTCCTTTATGATTGATGACAACATGCCAACAAACTTTGCCGAGGAGGGGTAACCCAAATAAGGGACTTTCAAACTTTATGCCCTCCATGGAAACCTATTTCTCCCACTTCAGCACACCCCTTTATTTATCAAATTAGTCATATTTTATATTCTTCAAAGAAATTACCTGTACAAAAGATATAACCACTCTATCCCTTAGACCATGCGAACTATGAACAACCAACCTAATATATTCTCTTCTACTTCCCAATCAAAAGTGTTTCCTCTTTCAGATAGAACTATTACTTTCATAAGAAAAATAATGGTAAAAAATGTGTGAACCCAATTATCCCTTCATCAACCATACACTATTATTTATACCTTAAGTAATTCTACTTCTTTATAACTATAGTCCGCAATGCTCGCATCCAATAATTTATGCACAACTAGCTACGGCATAAATTATAAAAAGGAAACAAATAACAACACTAGGCAAATAAACTATAGAAGAAGAATTCTATTATTCAAACATAAATGTTATACAATGAACATGTGCAAAGATCAAAATTATTGTAGACATGCAACAAAGAAGGCTCCCATAGTCATCTTTGTTACGTATCCTCAAATCTCCCTATTTTTTTCCTCTGTCTTACATTTCATAATCCTAGTTCCCTACTTATTAATTATGAAAAATACAAGTATGTTTCATTTTGGAAGATGTCCATTAAATAATCTCATAAAGTTTCAACCTTTTGGTTTTCCCTCTTAGAGCATAACCCTTAACATTGTGTCAAGTCTTATTTAATAGCTTTTCATTCTGTGACTTGATATGGGATCATTAATATTATTTAGGTGCATGTCTTTGGGATCCACAATCTGTTGTTGGAGCATACGCTCTTTACCTTTTCACAACTAGAATGTGCACTATGAAACTGTTCTTCCAAGACGCTGCATTGAGTTTGCATGTTACTATTGAATATTTTTTAATTTACAGATCATCATTCTAGAATACCAATATAAGCAATAGATTTAACCATAAATTCAATTTATGCAATTCTTTTCCTTGTTTTCTTGTGTTTTTTCCTTCTATAATATATTTATCGAATAACTTCTATAATAAACAATTCCCTAAACATAAGGAAAATTACTTACAAAACAAAATAATCCTACGAACAAGTCCTCTAGAATATAAATGTTATTTAATAATAAAAGTAACATTGCAAAGACATTTAACTTTACCCTATAAATGAAGCTGTTGGAGATATGTTTAGATGTTGAAGAGTGTAGCTAGGGGCTAATTCCCCTTCCCAGAATCCTTTTATGAATTATATATATATATATATATATAATGAATAATCATCTAATAATTATTGTTGAAGAGTCATGTCTCTAGGAACATCATCATTTGTTGAAAATAAATCATGTTCATGTAAATAACAAATTTACCATAAGTTACTACCCTCCATAATTTATGCAAGTATTTGTGTAAAAGATGAGATAATGAAAAATATGTAAATAAATGTACTTAACAAGAATTAATGCCCACTATTATTTACAGGTTCTTCAGTATTTCAAAAAATATGGGTAAAAATGTAAATGTGCAAACTTAGGAGAATTTAATTTACAAAGATACGTGATCCAATTTACAAGAGACATGTCTTTTGGGTAGCTTGAGTATAAAATTAACTTGAATCTTTACATTTTATACAATTCACTTATCATATCATCTCTTCTTGTACTTATTATTGATGTTCTATCTACAATTATTGTTAATAATTATCTAAAGTGAACGCTACTAAAGTTTTAATGTGATTGTTATTGGAATCTGAACTAAAGTTGTTATTTGGGTAATAAGACATTTAAGTAATTGTTGCAAGCATATAACATATCATAAAATTTAACGCGGTATCAGAGCCCAGGTGAAGACAAGCCCATGAATAAGATAAGTAACCACTATTGAATAACTTTTACTAATGAACAAGGTCTACTGGAACAATTCTCCATGGCTACTCACTCTTGATTTGACCTTGGAGGAACATGAAGTGTTGGACTATGTGCAAGGAAAAGTGGTGGAGACTCCTTCAAATGCACCTGCTGCTACTAGAATGACGTATAGAAAATGATCAAAACTAAGAAAATATTAGTTCACTCCATTCAAAAGCATTTAATCACTTATATTTATGATCTTGGAACTTCCGAGGAAATGTATGATAAGTTGATAGGTATGTTCAAATTCAGCAATGAAAATCAAATTCTCTTTCTCAAGAATAAGTTGAATCATATCAAAATGGACAGAGGGGTGTTTATACAAGCATATTTCATCATAATAACTCAAGGAAAGAATTATTTGATATCTATTGAAGAAGTTACTTATAATAGGGAGATCAGATATATTTCACTTCGACGTCATACAAGGCCATGGGAAACATTTGTCACCACCATTCTAAAAAATGACACGATGCCTGGCTTTGATGAGCTATTGGCTAGATGCACTCAAGAGGAAATAAGGATGATGGAGAGAGATAATTTTTTTAATTGAAGTGAACCTACTTCTTTCTCTACACATGTTAAAAGGAGAAATGATGTTGGCCCATCAAATTCAAGAAGGTGGGGTTTTGGATGTAAGAAGGGATTTGAAGGAAAATGAAAAGGAAGATTCTTAAATTGCAACGAGTTTGGCCACTATGCTAGAGAATGTTCTCACAAGAAGATTACTCCAAGAGAAAACAACAATAATAAAATAAATAACAGATCTAACTACAAAGTAAAATGTAATTCTCTTGCTACTCGAGAAGGAAATAATTCACCTCCTAAGAAGAAAAGAAATTCCTGGTATGATGAAAGTAATGTTGTTGAAAAGCATGATGAGCATTATCTCATTTATGCTTTATCTAATACCTCTCATTTGGAAACCTTGTGTCGGTGGTTAATGATCTAGGAGCCTCAAGTCATTTCACTAGATATAAGGAGGTTATCTTAAATTTCATTGAGAAGAAGACTAATCTAAATATTATTGTTGGAGATAATCCCACCTACCTCATGAAAGGAATAGGAATTGTTACTCTTCAACTAAACCATGGTGAAACCATATATCTTCAATATGTATTATTTATGCCCAATTTGAAGATGAATTTGGTATCTATTTCTGTAATAGAGGAAAAAGGCTTCAAGGTAGCTTTCATTGATGGAAAGGTACATGCCTGGAATAAGAACTTTAGATATCATTTTAATATTGGGTTTAGGGTTGATGGTATTTATCAAGTTGGTGGAAGTCCTCTGGGAGATTTGGTAAATGGAACCTCTATTAAATGTGAGCTATGACACCATAGATTTTCTCATTTACATTATAACAAATCATTAATGAGTGTAAGGAAGATGATCACATGGATGCATGAATTTCACATGAATCATGAAGGAGTTTGTCAAGGTTTTAAAATAAGAAAACATAAAAAGGGACCATTCCCTTCTAGTGAGAGAAATGCAACTAATATTCTTCAATTCATCCACTCTGACATGGCTGATCCTTTGCCTATGACTTCATTGGGAGTATACCTATACTATGTAATATTTATGGATGTCTTCTCTCGTAAAGATTGTATTTGTTTCCTAAAGAAGAAGGATGAAGTATTTATATGGTTTTTCTCTTTCAAATGATTGGTGGAGAATCATATAGGTATTAAGAGGGATCTCGCCATTCCATACAATCCACAAGAAAATGGAGTTGCAGAGAGAAATAATTATACAACTATGGAAGCCACCTATGCCATGATTCATGATCAAGGGCTACCGATGATTTCATGGGGATAAGCTATGAATATTGTTGTGTACATTCAAAATATGAGTCCTCATCAAAGATTATATTTCAAGACACCCAAATAATTCTTCAATGACCCTCTCTTTTATCAATGTAAGAGGGAGTTGCCTTCTAAATTCAAGATGAAGGACCTAGGATTGATGAATTCCTTCCTAGGCTTGGATGCCTAGAAAAATGCAAGTGAGATTTTTCTTTCTCAAGGAAAATATATCTTGAAGTTGTTACAATATGTGGCATGGTGCACTGCAAGTATGTGACTGCATCGGTGGAACTAAATTTCAAGAAGCTATGTGGAAGTGTTGTTGGTTTGATCTTGGAAAATTTTAATGAATATAGACAACTTGTTGGAACATTGATGTTGTTGGAGAATACACGACTAGACATATGAGTTTTGTCTAATACATTGACTTAATAAATGGTTGATCCAAATCATATGCATTGGGTTTCTACAAATAATCTTCTAAGATATCTTCATGGTACTATCAATCATGGACCGAGGTACACTCTCGAGGTTCTAAATTTACGTGGCTATATCGATTTAAATTGGCCAAGTAGTCAGGTGGATAGAAAAATAACATATGTATGTTGTTTCTCTTTCGGATCTGCTTCCATCTCATGGATGAGCCAAAAATAAAAGTGTGTTCCACTAAGCACTATTGAGGCTAAATATATATTATAGCTAGTATGACTTATTATGAAGCAATTTAGTTGAGGAATTTATTCATTGAGTTATTTAAGTATGTGTTGGATACCACCATCATTTTTTGTGATACTTAAAGTGAGATTATCTTATCAAATAATCCCTTCTTCCATGACCGATCCAATCATATTTATATTAGGTACCATTTTACTTGAGATATGGTGCAACGATAAGAAATAAGGCTCCAACATCAAGATATATGAACATGTTGCTGACATCGTTACAAAGCCTTTAAGAAAGGAAAATTTCTTATACTTCAAAGATATACTTGGAGTTGTGGAAAGACCCTCCCATGAGGATCCCGATTGAGTTGGACATTGATATTTGGGAGCTCTTTGGGACCTGGGGTACGTCTTCGATCTATATCAGCACAACGTGAGTGCTTCACCTTCCCATGTAGAGTACATACCATAGCATGTGAGCATATGGTGAATGATTCACCTTCCCCTATGGAGTAAACTATATAAAAATAAGGTGAGTGGTTCACCATCCCTTTTGCAAAGCCCAACATATATCTTATCATTGTAGTCTGGGACTCTTGGTAAGTACCTCTCATTTGACCAATGAGTTAGGAAAAGTAGCTAGGGTTAATTAGTATTATCGATGGATGTGTCAAGTACTACTATATTCCCTATGACTAGGTTGCATGATGTTCAATAGTTTGATCACTAATGAGGAATCTTGGTAGGGGTTATATCATTAGACATGAGGACTTGTCTTTGTCATTTTGGAAAGAGTGGCAAGGTCTTGTGTTGTACCCTCTTTCAATCCTCTCTTATTGGACTATGATATCAATTTTCAGTAGAGACGAGACAAATGTCACATGATAGCATAACAATGGATGATTGTTCATATGTGGAATTCATCCCAAGTTGAGAGGGAGTGCCCAAGAGTGAAACTAGGGGCTAATTACCCTTCTTAGAAGCCTTTTATGAATAATACACACACACACACACACACACACACACACACACACACACACACACATATAACAATCTGTTGTGCTATACAACAACCACCCCATTTCAAATTTTTCTTAATCCTATTTAAGATCCTAAATAGGAAATAGGGTCCCTTTAGTTTGTAAAAAAGCAATAAAACCTTTACATAGAAATAAATTTCTTTGTTTCTTGTTTGTTAAATAAAAAATGCTTCAAAAAACCCTCTAAAAACAACACACGTCACAAATCACAATCACTTAAAGTTAATGGAAATTTAATCTGAATAATCATGTTGCGATACGAAAGACTGAATTGCAGATCTTCTTAAGCAAACCATTGACAAACATGTGATGCGATAAAGTGATCGCATATCGCATATTGCAGATTCCAAAGAATATGTTTTAGCGGTCATTTGAAACTTTGCAATGCGATATGATTCTCGCATTTTTCATACCCCAAAAATCAAAGGAAGATAGCCCTGAAAACTTTCGATGCAATATACATTGATCTCATATCGCGATCCCAGCGGAAACAAGTGATACTTACCTCAGGGACGTGTGATGCAATGTCAAAATAGAATAAAGTGGTTCAATAATAGTAAAGGGAAAACACCAATTGGGCGAGCTAAATGAGGAATTACCCAAATCTATATGCCAGGTCATCACTTTTCGCAATCACGGAAATTCAAAAGAATCTTGGAACATGACACCCATAACTCCTAACTTGCGATATGCGATCGCTTTTTACATATTAAAGTAATATATTGAAATTGCTCATCGAAAACGGGAAATTTAATGGCACACATTCTAATAAGACCTTTGGAAATATGTGATGCAATCTATTCATTGAGCATTAAAGTTTCACGTCATCGGTTACGTAAATCATTAAGAACAGTTATGACCATGGTCATTCAAGATTTCATCCTTCATGTTAATATCAAGTTATAATACGAAATATTTCACATTAAATGCTCCATTCCAATTTTCATTTGTACTTCTTTCAACACTATCTTTACAAGCATTTAGCTGCTCTGAAAGTTTTATCCTATCATTGTCCTCTGTTTCATTTTTGCAATTTGAATCTAGAAGTATGCACCGAGTCAAAATGTCAAATAAAGCTCGAAAGACGAAACCTCCCCCTGCAGTGGCAGAAGAACGGGAAAAAATTGTGTTGATCTTGGATACCACATGTCAAGATTGTGGGAAAATTGCATGGGAAGTCATATATGATATGTTAGAAATGCAAAAGCCAAAGGTAACTGAGGGACATGCAACAACTGATGGACCTACAGAGTTAGAAAAAACACTTGGTGATTTAGCCGACTATTTTCTTCATTGAACAATGGCCCACCCAATTTTTTTTCCATATAATGCCATGGTAAAATGGGTATTTGAAAGCATCAATATAATGGATAGGACACTCTTCACAACTGACGGAAGAATTTTTGGATCCTTCAAGCCTAAAGACTTGAAGAAAATGTATCATTTGCAAGAGCGTCACAAGTACTACAATAAGGCATTCATTGAAGCTTTCTTGAAGGAAAATCAAATAGAATCTAACCCCATCAGGCAATGGAGGCACTTCCCTAACAAACACAAGCACGAATCATCTGGTATGTATTTTGTGGGATTCCCTAGCGTCTCCATTTTGTTATGATGCCACAATGATGTGTAGACTATCTGGAAGCTCTAATTCTACTAAGTTTTCCATTGAAATGGTTCCATTAATAAAAGTAGCATTGAACTCTTTTGTAATGGATTAGGCTACTATCCTATCAGACAAAATGGCCATTTAAATACTTGATTATAGGAAAAATAGTTTGTTACCACCCAAGTTTTTCCCCCATTTTATATGAATTCCTATATAGTCGATACCATTTATTTCAATTCTGATTTTCCCATCATGGGATGGAAATGAACTATCCAGGACCCAACCCCTATCCATGTTTACCATAAATTCCCGTGGCAGAAAAAATATAAGAAGCATTTCTAGAAAATTTGTCAAGGCTTCATCCTACCCATTCATCAGGCCATTTTTAATAGACTAGCTCCTCGGCTGTCAGAGGAGGCTAGTATTGATTTAGCTTCAATTTCCAGTTGGTTTGGTGAAGAACTATTCACATATATTAGAGTTTATGGTAGCATTACCAACCCACATTTCTTTCCTCTATATGTCCCAGATAAACTATTGGCTAGGGAAATAGCTTATCAGACAATTGAAAAAGGGCTTACGAAAAATCTCAAAAATGCCAAGAAATAGTTATGGCCTGCCTTTCCTGTTCGATGCGGCATTTATTCATTACATGACAATAAACATGCCCAAATTGAAGCCAAGAAAACAAAGGGTTTGAACCTAGCTATTATTCCCAAAAGACAGTATGACCCGAATAAAGTTGCTTTTAATTTTACTACTCAGGTAAAGGTTAAAAAATTTGTCCACGAGAAAGATCGATTCGTTGACTTATTTACATCAGCAGAGACATTCACACAATTGAGCCACATGGAAAAAATCAACCTAGGATAAAAAAAATGGAACAATTCATCCAATAGAGGATGAAAAATCTTCAGACAGTACCACTGGGCCTATTGAATATTGCACTGATCATCCAACAAATATATCAAAGCATGGAGCAGGATATAGAGAAAACTTTTGGTGTAGCTAAGACACGTGACAAGGCAAATGATCAGTTGGACACATATGTTCACATTGATCTAATATTGATCAAAGAATGGGAACAGTTTGATCAACAGATCAAAGGTCAAAGTGATACCCAAAATGTTATCACAACGGGATCCTCCTTAAGACAACAACCCATGATTCATGATCGAGTGATTGAAACACCATCCAACAAGGAATCAACTCTAAAAGAAATTGAGGTAATCCTTTAGTATCCTTCATCAGAGATTACACTGAGTATAGAGGAAATTCCACCATTGGATGTGTTTTATAGCCCTAAACACAGAGTTGTAGTCAAAAGGCAATGGAAAAAGAGAAAGATAGACCAAGCATTAGCAACAGTTCCTCAAGGTGAATCCATGAATGTCATATCGAGAGACTAAGAAGTTAATAACTCTCAGGACTTGACCAAATTATCTCAGTTTGCAGGAGAATATACAACTTCCACAATAGATAAAGCAACCGAAGTCAATCAATTGGTTAAGGAAAAAGATCAAAAGATTAAACATCTTGAAGAACAATTAAGGGTAGAAAAACAGAGGATTGATCAGTAGGCTATTGAAAGTCAACAAGAGTTATCTCAAGAGTTTGAATAGCTAAAAATGCACTTCATGAAGAGATTAAATCTAAGGACAAGAAAATAAAGTAGCTACAAATTTCAATGGAGCAATTCAAAGACAATCCCAAAGTTGAAGAGTTTAAAGAGGACGCCTTAGAAATAAATAATTTTTTATCCAATAGCTAACGCAACTTTGCCAAAAGATATCTCTCATTCATCCACTATGTATCAAAGCCAACACACTGATAGATCAAGCCGTTAATTCCAGGTTTGAATTTGAGGATGAAGATGACAAAATCACAGGTTACATCTCATAGCAAAGCACAAAAAGGGAGGGGCTACTAAAATTCCATTAATTGAAGAATCTCATAAAGAGATATTAATTTCAAAATGGGAGACACAACTGATCAAAGCAAAAAAGGCAACTTCAAGGGCTAGGGCAGTGAGGAATAATATCATTGAGGTGGTAAATGATAAATTACACAATGCCACTTTAATTTTTGAGTGTTCCCTAGAAAATCTTCCAAAAGAAAAAGTATTGGAAAAACAATGGAAGCAAGATTTGAATACCAGAGAGGAGAAACTCAAAAAATGAGAAAGCCTCAATTGGGAAACATATTGGTTCTATTTAGTCAAACCGCATAGCCAACAAATGATAATCAAATGTCTTGCTCATGAAGTAGGCCGCATGATTCCAACACTCTCGGATGCGGTATACACAGGTCAGTTGCATGCGAGGATGAGTCATCCACCAGAGATCCAAGCTATGCTCGATATTTGTCAGTTGAAGTAGCAGGAGGAATGATAGATGCAATCCATCTTTTCAGGAGCTATCACAATTCTATTTTTAACATGAAATCCCATATTTTGGGAAAGGCTGTTCCAACCACTTTAAGCACTTTTTATGAACAATTTTTTATTTTATTTTTACTATAAATACCCTTTCATGTCATTTTAGAAAGGGTCCTAAAATTGTATTAAATTATATTGAAGAATATAGCATTTTTTCACTTCTTAATTTATTTTTGTAGAAGACAAGGATCAAGGTTCAACCTTGTTGTAAAGGGATTTCAAGAGGACTTGCATTTCTATATCTTTTTGAATTTTTCAGAATAAGAAGAGAAAACCAGACTCTTACTTTCGTAAGAGGATTCAAATAGATATGATACTTTTATCAATGTCTTTTTGTTTCATATTATGCAATTAAACAGTCTTTTGATTCAATATTGTTGTTATATGTGAATTTTTCAAACAATTCTACATTATATCACTTTTGAGTAATTTGGAATTGATATTTTTAAATGGATATGCTGATAGTTGATGTTATTATGATATGTGATATGTTCTATATCAATTTGTTTAAAGTGGTCATCATTCATGCTTAACTTTCTGTAGCCAAATGATTGATCTTCATTAACATTTGATTACGAGAAATCATTATAGATCGCATTGATATTGGATTACCCTAGGTTATATAT
>APFE030437663.1:0-11740 GCA_000404065.3 Pinus taeda | reverse complement strand
TCAGCTGCTGCCACGTATTCTGATTCTATTGTGGAATCTGCTGGAACTGATTGTTTGCGTGATCTCCAAGAGACAGCTCCTGATCCAAGACTCATAGCATATCCTGAAGTAGATACTCCAGTTTCTTTGTCTCCATCGAAGTCTGAATCAGAGTATCCAATCAAGCTGAAGTCGTCCACCTGTATATACTTGATTCCAAGGTCTTGAGTTCCCTTCAAGTACCTTAGAACTCTTTTTGCAGCAGACCAATGTCCCTCACAAGGCTTTTGCATAAACCTGGAGAGGATTCCAACAGCAAATGAAATGTCTGGTCTGGTAGTAGTTAGGTAGTTGAGATTTCCTACAAGCTGTCTATACTTTGTTGCATCCTCAAATTCTTTTCCTTCAATAGATGTGAGCTTTAAGTTTTGTTCCATTGGAGTAGTAAGAGGATTGCATTCTGTCATGCCAAACCTATTCAACAAATCTCCAATGTACATATTTTGAGAAAGAACTATGGACTTTAGATGTTGAGTTACTTCAATACCAAGATAGTAATGAACATAACCCAAATAAGTCATTTCAAAAATTTTCCCCAATTCCTTTTTTATGGATGCAATGTAGCTTTCATTTTTCACTGTCATCAAAAGATCATCTACATATACCACAAGATATACAACTATTTTTCCAACTTTCTTGACAAATAAAGTTACATCACCAATATCATAATGTTTGAAATGAGTTTCAGAAAATGCTCAGTTAGTTTTTCATACCAGGCTCTTAGTGCTTATTTGAGGCCATACAAGGACTTCACAAGTTTGCATACTTTATGTTCATGTCTTTTCACAGAAAATCCTTCATGTTGGGACATAAAAACATTCTCTTTTAGATCTCCATTAAAGAAAGCAGTATTTACATCCATTTGATGGACTTTCCAACTGTTCTCAGCTGTTAGGGAAAACAGTGTCCGGATGGTAGCCCATTTTGATGTGGGGGAAAAGTCTCCTCATAATCAACCCCTTCCTTTTGTGCAAAACATTTTGCCACAAGCCTAGCTTTGTCCTTGTCAAGTGAGCCATCATCTTTATACTTGTTCTTGTAGATCCACTTGCAGCCAATTGGTTTGAATCCTAATGGAGGATCAACTAGCTTCCAAGTGTTGTTCTTTATGAGGGCATCATACTCCTTTTACATCTCTTCTTTCCATTCATCATTAGAAGCAGATTCTTTAAAGGAAGTTGGTTCAAAATCTGTAGACAAGTTCAATTCACAATCATAAGAAACATCCATATCAACAGGCGAATTAGAGTCTTCTCCATCACCTCCATTTTGCTGGTTTGAATTTCTAGTTCCTGTCTTTCCAACCTCATCAGGATGAGCATTTTCAAGTGTCTTTGTCAACCACTTTGGGGGACCTTTCTCAGATGGTCGAGGCTGCTTCATTAGTTGAGTTGGGACTAAATCAAGATTGAGTCTCCTAATTTTATCAATCACATCACTTAAAGCATCATCCATTGTTGGATTTTCATGCGGGGGAGAGTGTTCTTCGTAAGAAGATTCCACATGTTGATCTAGTATAGGAATTCCTCCTTCAAGATGTGGGATCTAGTTATCAAATTATTGAAATGATTTTGCATTTGCAAATCTATCCAAGCAATCAAGTTGTCGCTCAACAAAATTGTTAGTTTTGGATGATTCAAGAAAAATTACATCTCCAGATACAAAAAACTTTTTATTGACCTCATCATAGAGACAATATGCTTTGGAGGTGTTTGAATACCCCAGAGAGATACACTTACGACTTCTTACACCAAGTTTGTTTCTATGTACCTTTGGTATCAAGGCATAACAGGTGGAACCAAAGACCCTGATATGCTTTACTGAAGGAACATGCCCACACCACATTTTATATGGAGTCTTGTTTCTAATAGCATTAGATGGACATCTATTCTTTATATATGCAACACATAGAACAACATCAACCCAAAACATTATTTTTACATTTTTGAAGAAGAGCATGGAGCGTGCCATATTTAAGATTGTCCTATTCATTCTTTCAGCTACACCATTCTGTTGGGGATTATAAGGTATAGTTGTTTGATGTTTGATCCCATGTTGGCGAAGATATTTTTCAATTTCATGTGATTTGTATTCTTTTCCATTATCAGTGTGAATAGAACCAATATGACATTCTGCATCATTTTCAATCCATTTATGAAAGTTCTTGAATGTTTGAAAAGAATTAGATTTGTTCTTCAATAAATAAACCCAACACATTCTGGTGTAGTCATCAATAAATGTCATCATATATTTATTTCCATTTGCAGAAGGAAATAGGCATTGGACCACATAAATCTGAATGAATGAGTTCAAGTTTTCTATGTGCTCTTGAATGTGAATCATGAAAACACTGTTCACTATGATTTCCTAGAATGCAAGCATCACATTGCTTAAATTTGCTAGGAACTGTAGGCAAACTAGCAACATTATTTTTCTTCAACAAGCATAGGCTATCATAGTTCAAATGTCCAAATCTAGCATGCCATAGTAAACTTGATGGAAGAGTACCTTTTTCATAACGAGAATTATATGAGAAATGTTGTGCACGAGCATAGGTACCTTGCAGCTTGAGAAGCCTTTCTTTTTCTATTCCCCTCATGACAAGTGAGTGGTCAGATGCTTTTCTCACCTCAAGCTTGCAATCAAGCATATGAATGGAGCGACCTTGCTGGCAGATGTGGACCAAGGAAAGCAAGCTTCTCTTGAGCCATGGGAGATAGAGAACATGATGTAGAAAAAAATCTGGAAGACCTGGCAATTTAAGCTTCATTGTGCCAAGCTCTAATGGCTTGATTTTTGATTGGTCTACAAAGTATACTAATCCATCAACATTGTCAGTAAATTCTTCAAAAAAATCTTTTCTATCATTCATGTGGTAGGTTGCTCCTGAATCAAGAAACCAATCATTTTTCCAAGAATCAAGTGAAGCATTAAATAAATCTTCATTTACTCCAATATTACATTGTGCCACAACATAGTGAGCAGATTTACATGCTTTACCTTTATCTATGTCATTAGTTTTACCTTTATATTGGTTTCTTTTCTTCTCAATTTTGTCCCATGGTGACTTGCATGTAGAGGCATCATGTGATCCATTTCTTTTGTAGCGTATGTAGTGCAAATCTGCCTTTTCTCCTTGAGAGTGTCTACCCCCACTGCCTCTGAAATATCTTCCTCTTCCTCTTTGACTACCTCTTCGTCTGGAAGAATCTTGAGTAGGATTACTTTCTTTATGGGCAAGGCACACAACCTCTTCAGAAGATTCAGGGGTTGTCTTCTTTCCAAAATCTTTCTATCTTTCAACAAATTTTCTCACAAGAGAGTCAAAGGAAATATCTTTGAGATTTCCATTTGCTTCCAATGACTCAAGATAATTGGAGTAAGTAGGATAAATTTCCTTGAGAAAAACAATAAGAGGAATATCCAATTCAACCTTAGTGGATTTGATATCATGCATTATAGACTTTACTTCAGATGCAAGAGCAAGATGATCATTATTTTGTAATTCAAAAGTGAAGAGTTTAATCATGAGTTGAACAACTTCAAGTGCAAAATGTGAGTCATAGAGTGTTTTTGGCTTTTGAAAGGCTTTGAAAGTAGTTGATAATGCCAAAATATGGTGACTCACCTCTTCATTTACAGATGTTGGATTAATGCATAAGCTTGTTGTTCTTATTTTCCCAAATGGCAAGCTCTTTTTCTGAGTTAGGATGTTCTGGCTCTTTATCTCCATCACCAATGCACACTCCTTTCCACAACTCATTGAAAATGAGGGTGTGTTTTATCGTTTGGGACCATTTAGGATAGTTCTCCTTGCCAGTGAGAACTATTCCCACCATGGATATGACTAAATGCATTCTGTAACAAAAAAACTTCTACCTAATATAATTCAGCCTAAATATATTGTGGAGCAGCTCCAATACAGAAAAAAACTGTACAACCCATTCAATAGAGGTACCATATTAGAGGATATACTATACAGCGTGAGACCATAGCATTCACAACACTTCATGCCACAATGCTTCTAGGTTTATGGTTTGAATAACAATTAAAAAACAAATTTACACACTCATACTATAACCCGAGTTTGCAATATTCAATTGATCGTTATGTAATTCTATCTCAAATAAAACACCTATTAAACCAAGCAGAGATGATATTAATGTACGATTATGAGACAATTGGAGGAATCACCTATGTTGAGCAATAAAGATCTTTGTACAGAAGCAGAAGACTCGGTGCTGCAAAGACAACACGGGATGCATCAACAGTATAATGGATTGCAAAACGAGGAGTAATTGAACATTTGTTAAAATTCTTAATTTATTCTGTTAATGAAGCAACCAAAGCCCTCTCGCCTTCAAAATCAATGGAACCATTGGAACCAACATTCAAGAAACGAAACTAGCATTCAAGAACTGCGTTAACACTTCAATGGAACTGTTGGATACCTATACCAATAGGTTTCATATCTCATGATTGGTAAATATAAGGGCCAAATATCCTCCATTTTTGCTGTTACAAAGGTTCCATATTTGCAAGAAAAGAGAAGGTGTATGTAGGCCTGCATATTCACAAAAGTTTTATGGATGACCCAACAGTCTAAACTGGATCATGCCATGTTTTCAATTTATGTTGTGAAATAGAGAAAGAAATCTGTCCAAACTGTTTAATCTTGGCAGATCAGTAGCTAGGTAGAGAAGCTAAGGTTCCCAACTCCTTAATCTGGGGCCTTGAAAGGAATAAGGGTAGCCTTAGATAGGAAATGAAAGCAAAAAGGCCAATGTAAAAGAAAAGGCACTTAAAGGGTTTGCTAGCCTAAGTGCACCCTACAAGAAGAAATAAAAATGTTAGGCAAAATAGTTGGGTAGGTAGATGGGGTTGCAAAAGTGGTGTTTCTTTCAAGACCAAAGTTACTAATCATCTACAGGAAAAGCAACACACTGGAGCATGACTAACTTCCCTGTTTTCATTTGTATATCACTCATTATTAACACCCTTTCCCAAGTTGTGTAGAGCAGAGAAGCTTATGGCTTTGTCATGTTCTTATGGCCTTAAAAGCCACATTTCTTGTGCAAAAAGTCTTTTCATTTTGATCTACTCTTTACACTAAGTTATTTTCAAGAAAACTTGGTGGTACTGATCCTCATCCATATTTTCCCCCCACATTAACAGTTAATCCTATTATGTAATTCCCCTATCTTACCCTTCCCTATTAGTATTAACACCACGGTGTATAAACCCCAAAATTTGTATAAATATCCCTCCCCTTGGCATTATAGCCATATGGTCTGTTCAAAAAGGAATCAAAGTGACACCTGGTGACTTTGATGAACCTCCTAGGTCATCTCTCTTCCCATTCCATGTCATTTTGTTCATATAGCCCTCATTTGCAAAGAAAGACCATAATAAACCCCTCCTTCCCATAACCCTTTTTTCAAAACATGATAAAACCCGAAAAAACCATAAAACCCAAAGTTCCCCGCCCAAATATTTAAATCAATATTTTAATTACATGGCCGGCCCCTTCCCAACCTGCACGACCCATCGGAGGACCCGCCAGCCGTCCGATCTCCGCCGATTAGATCCAAAGGTGGGCGGTCAATCTTACTCCCCGATCTGCCGACCTTTAGCGTCCGGGGAAAATGGTTTTGGGCCCGTACAAGGACGCGTGGCGGGCGCTGGAGTTGTTCGGAGCCCTCTCCCAGATACCGCCTTTGCCCCAAAGGTGGTGCGGGGAACCCGCTTACCACCATCCAGCTTACCGCTCTCCCTCCTACGTCACTCTAACGCCATCCTGACGTCACCTTACCTTTGTCCGCCCCCGCGCCCCGTGGCCCTCCACGCAGCCCTACCACCACATCAGCTCGCCACCGTGTCCTGCCACCCTGGCTCTCACGTCAGGGCCACATCACCGCCGTACTATGGGCCCACCATGACGTCATGCTGACGTCATCGGCAGAAAAGCGCCAATAGCAGCTTTTTCCGAAATTCAACGTTATAAACGGCCAAATGAGCCGTTTTAAGTCATTTTCATGCGTAAAAGAAGGAGCCGTTGACAACCAGCTACCGCGAAATTTGTCTTCCAGCCAACAAATTCAAAGATTTCAACCGTTGCAAGTCCACAATTCGACTGTGCTAAGCCTCCACAGCCCGGCTCGCAAGCATCCAAGCTAGTTTTTCCAGGTATTTAGCCGGTTTCCTACTTCGCCCATGCATTTCAATTCTCTGTAAAAATTCACCATTAAGCACCATCTAAACTCTTGGAATTCAGCTCTGCCTGTCACACAAAGTGAACCCAAGTAATCTGCAGCACACCTAAACCCCAATTCGACAGAAGAGTGCTCGTTTCGCGGGCTAAAGACCCCGAAATTCCCCCCGAGGTACTAGGCATTGTTCCCTTTTTCCAAGTACAGGCCACCCATTGTCATACCAAAGAAGCCTCACTAGCTCTGCAATCTCTCATTAACAACTCACATCCCTGTGAATTTCACAGCAAAACACAAAAGCCAGCTTGCATTATCCACTAAAGGAAGGACACCTCATTGTGTCAATAGTTGACCTGCAGCTAAACTCTTTAAGAAATTGTCAAAATCATTGCCCCTATCTCTACAGATTAGCTTCTATCATGGAATCTCCTGCAACCTCATCCATCAGTGTGGCCTCACAAAGTCAAAAAAATAAGGAATTGGAGGCCTTGACATTAGTAGACAAGGATGGTCTCATTGGAGACTTTGAAGGAAACAGGGACTTCTTGCAGACCTTCAGTAGACTGAGGGAAGACTATAAGGATGGGCATGGTACACATGGGGTCTGGGAGTCAAACCTGCCCTATTACTGTCTCTCAGCTGTGAATGTTTTCCCCGAAATCATTCACCTCTGTGCTGAACACTATGATGCCCAGCACAGAGCCGTCAGCACCCCATCAGGGAGGATCCTCTTTTACATCAATGCTGAGTCCATAAACAAGATGTTACACTTTGATCAGAAAGAGCTACTGATCCCATTTTCCATGAATTATCTGATGGACGCTGGTGACAAGATGACCAGTGAAGAGCTGCAAAAGATCATCAGGAACTTCATGAGACCTGAATGCCAGACTACAGAGCCACCTCCCTATCTGAATGATCAATTCAATGATGTAGGCAGGCTATTACTAGACATGATAGCCTATGTGTTGGGGTACCAAAATAGTGAGCATGTGGATAGAGCCATGCTAGTACTGCTGTCTGTTTATAGCCCATACCAACCCCCTACCCAAAAGTACAACTTTGCTAAGTTCATAGCCAATAAGATTCATGATCAGTTGACCAAAGTGGATAGACAGGGGGTCTTCAGATGTTCAGCTTACATCTACCATATGTTCATGTATTATCACTCTGAAGCCTTCCCATGCTACATCAGAAGGCTGGATCATACAGGGGAAATAAGATCTGTTATCTTCTGGACCTCAGTCTATCACAAAGTCACAAATTCACCCTATACCTACTGTGAATTTGTTGACCAGTTTGTCTACCCAATCTCCTGCATGTTGATGAAGTCACCTCCTCCCAGGATATCCAATGAGATAAAGAAAGCTCTGCAGCTTTCTAAGAATAACAAAATAGGTGACTGGTACCTATATGAACATCATACAGTATTCAGGGTCTATGGATGTGAGCTCTGTCCATACAGGCTCCCCAAATACGTACCAATGAGGTTGTTTGCCTTGGAATATTACAGGCAACTGATTCAGTCAGACCTTACCCACTTCCACAGCTCCAAGAAAAAGGCTCACCTGAACTTCAAAAATGAAATGGGCCCTTTCATCATGAATAAGAAGGAAGGATGGGAAGCTGCAGACCTGATCCTTAAGGACAATTACAAGCTATCCTATAGCTTTCGATGGGTCCCTTATGACCCTCAAGGATTCATCTCTGTTAGGAGAAATAAGTATAGGCTCCTAGCCATTAAACATTGCCAATACCCTCACATAGAAAAATATGCCAACTTGCAAGAATGGCAACCGGATGCTCTAGTTGAGGGTCTGACTGAGGAAGAAAGAATGCTTAAAAATGTCAAGGAGCTTGAAAAGACAATTGACCTAGATTATGTGCAGTTGGTACCCTTCAGACTGCCTTAATCAGTGGGACAAGGGACCTCAGTTACAAGGACTGCACCGCAGGCACCTACTACATCAATATCAGCAATGGACAAAGGCAAAGGCATACTAGGTGCAGAAGATGAGCCGGTAAAGGGACAAATTGAGCATCAGGCAAAACAGCAAATAGAGCAGCAGAGGGAGAAGGAAACAGAGAAGGAAACAGGGCAGAAGGCACAGCAGGAGACACAGCAGAAAACAGAGCAGCAAACAGGCCAGCAACAAGAACAAGCTGATAAGCCACAGAATGGGCTGCCAGAAACTCCTGCAATACAAACGCCACCACCTCAAACACAGCAGTCAACTGCCCCAGTTCTACAGACCCCAGCACATGAAGAAAGGGGAACAAAAAGACAAAGAGAAGAGTCCACTCCTCTCAGTGGATCCTCCGACCAGCCAGAAGCCAAAAGGCAAAGGGCAGATTCCCCACAGGTGGAAGACATTACTGAAGATGTCTTAAACATTTCAACAAAGGACAAGGAGAGCAGCCAGCAGACAGGAACAAGCTCCTTTCAGCAGGAGCAAAATTTACAGGTTAGCTTGGAGGTGGCCTCCCAATCACAGCAAAGCAAGAAGCCAAAGAGCACCAAGGCTTCCTTCAAACAAATAAAGGCTCAAAATGAACTATTGAGGGCTGAGGTGTACAAACAGTTTATAGATGCTACACCAGCCATGCAAGAAAGACTGATGTCTGTTTATGACATCCAAGAGGAGAAGATAATATTCAGTCATTTTAAGCCCAAGGGGCCGCAGCCTAAGACAGCTGCAGACTTCATAAAGACAAGGGTGGAGGTCCTGGCTAGAGATATACACCCCATGGACCAAATCGAACTCCACAAGCAGACTGGAGAGATGGTCTATGCCACCCTAGTGGGAAAGGCCACATTGGCCCATGAGCTGAAAGAATCATTGAAAAACACTAACACTTAGCTGGACATTGAGAGGATGTCCTCCAAGGCCAAGGACAACAGAATAAAATCGCTTGAAGATATCATTGTTGACTTAGGGCATGATCCTAATGATCCAACAGGCGTTAAGGCCCTTATGAAGAAGAAAGAGGATGACCTCAGTGCCTTGAGGAAGAGGTTGAAGCTGCCACCCACTGACCACCCTCAGACAGCTGAGCTTCAAAAGCAGAAACAGCTAGAGGATCAGCTAGACCTCTTGCTGCAATAGGATCAGAGGATAAGAGAATTGGACAAAGAATTGGAGGGAGCAATACAAGACAAGCAGGGAGAATCCACTTCCCAAGCTCCTCCAACTACTTCTACAACAGCAGCAACAACAACAACATCAGGGGCAACAGGGGCCCCCACAACAGAAGCAGCAGGTACATCAGCAGCTCAACAGGACAATCCAACTATAGAGGACATAACCAAGGTTGTCAAGAAAATGGAGCTCCAGGCCGATGAAATAAAGAAAACCAAGGAGAAGTTGGCAGAGCTGGAGTCGAAATATGACAAATCCAAGATGACGGTGGCTGAGCAGGGCAGAGAAATAAAGGCCCTCAAGGATAAGATAAAGGCCTTAGAAAAAGATTTAAATCTAGAAACAGCCATGGCCGAGATAAAGAGGATTTTATGGGCCAAAATAAGCAAATCCATCACACAACAGTGGAAATCAATAAAGACAATACATCAGTAGATGGAATTGCTAGGCCAAGCACACATAGAGATAAATAAGGCCAAAGAAGTACTGGGAAACAGGCCAGAACAGGCCAATAGGATGGTAGACTTCCTGAACAGGCTTGAGCAGGAGGAATTGGCAGCCATGGGTATTCCCAATAGAACAAAATCTATCCTCCTTGCCAAGAAAGTGCTCACCCTCAGGAGTTATATACAGGCAGTGGAGAGAAAGTGTTTTGAGATGACAGCAGATGTGGAGGAATTTAGGATCAAAATGGCAGAACTGCAAGCAAAAGGCCTGCCCAGCCTCTTAACTAGTGCAGGAAAATTGGTCTCCCAAGAGCAGTTTGCCAACAGAATGGTGACATACATTGAAAATCAGATCACTGCATCTGGTAGTTCATCTGAACAGACAAGGCCTCCATCAGGACAGAATTTATATGATAAGTTGGGAGGTCTATTCTTCATTGAAAATGAAGTGAACCACCTTTTTAAGACTCCTCCCAATTTTTTCAAATATACAGAGGCTGATGAAACCTTAATAAAAATTAGGAGGCATCAGATGCCCAAGGAAGATTGGTGGCAATCAATGCTCAGAATTCTGCCACGTTAGCTCCAGCTATTCAGTCACTGCTAGCCCAGATCAAATACAGGACAACATGAGGATAAAGCGAGCATTTAAGACAGCTAAATGCGGACCCGACATATGGACAATGACAGCTGGCCAAAGGACAAAGTAATGCACAAAACTTGGTGGTACACCCTCAGTCAACTCCAAGAGCCACCAAGTCAGCAGTCTCTGACCATTTCCTGATAGGGCCAAGAGGACACACAAACTACAACTGCACGGACATGCCACTCAGCAGTTAAATCAAAGCATTCAGCCACTTCAACCAACTCCATAAGCTCCAAATGCCAAGATTGTTCTGACAGGAGTTAATAGCTTTTATAGCTCATTGAAGATTGTGATAACTGCTCATCTACCAGCTCAGTACTATTGTAGGAAGATATTTTCCTCTCAGATGACTCATACCTGAGATATTTTTGTAATAGACTTCTATATATTCCCCCTCGCATTTGTTAGCAGGGGTTGGACTCCGGATGTAAAAAATCTCTTGATTTCTCTTCTGTTACTCTTATGTTGTAAATATTCGGACAGCTAATACAAAGAATGATGGGATTTCTCCAAACATTGTCTCTCATGATGACTTGCTGGTGTATGGCTCAAAGTTGCAGGATTCCTGTGTATTCCATGGCTCAATAAGTTTCCTCGTTACTCTCTGTTATATGTATGTTTGTTATTCTTTCATTGTATCGTTCATACTTTCCATGGATCAATATCTAAATGGCCAAGAAAAAGAATAGTCCCAGGATTTAATCTTTGATTACCCTGGACTCAATCCTAGCCATTTCATATTTTTTCCTCAGTTATGGTATTTAAAGAGTAATTCTTCAGTGCTACCTTTAATACTATATCATCAAAAGAACATGTTATTTCAGGAATTCAAGTAATTGCTCCTAAATAACAGACCTCTTTCACACTAGTCAGCTTAAGTAAAGAACCCTTAAATGCTCTTTGCTAGTTGTCTATCATCTCACCATCACAATTTACAGTTTGTTTTGTGAAATACACACAGGCCCTGTAATTTCAGCTGCACCACGCCAAGATTTCAAGGAATCAATAGTTACAGACCCCATTGCCCAATGGATTAGTGCCTTTTGAAGATAGCACTCCAAAAAATATCAGAAGCATCCTCCCAACCAAACATAAAAAACAACCAAAAATTCACTTCATAACTAGCCTAAAACTTCATTAAAACAGTGACAAACCTAACAGAGAGAGCCCTCTCTGATTACAGCTTGGCTAGAAGCTGTAATCCAAAGATTGGTTAGTGGTTACCCCGGCCGTATTCCATTGGGAGTCATAGGGAACAAC
>APFE030437656.1:47707-67873 GCA_000404065.3 Pinus taeda | reverse complement strand
GGATTGTTCTTAATTGTCTTGTTTGTCACTAGAAAGCCTTAAGCTTCTAGGGAGGTTGGTTTTGTCCGCAAGATTAACTCTTTCCGCATGACAGTAGGATATATCTTATACCCTCCACCTATCACATACCCATGATACACCAAATATTGTTGTGCAAACTCATACATCTTGAGAGTTACCAATAGTTAGTGCTTCTTTAATATCTTTAGCACTTGCATCAAAATGTGATATGTACTCCCACGAAGTAGCATTGTATATCGGTATATCATCCAAATGTTAATAAGAAATTTATTTATAAAATGGTGCAATATATATTTCATTAACCTCATAAATGTATTTGGTGTATTGCATAGGAAAAATCACATGACTAGCCACTCATACAAACCTTATCTTGTTTCGAAGGCGATCTTCCAGATATATTCTCTCTTACTTGAACCTAGTGATATCCAGAATCTATTTCTAGCTTGGTGAAGTATTTGGCTCATTGAAATTTATATAGTAGATAATCTATCCTAAGTAGGGGGTAACCTATTATTGAGCGTAATTTTGTTTAACACCTTCTAATCAATACACGTCCACCAAGTCCCATCCTTGTTTGGAACAATGATAATGGGAATCCATGATCCAGGTGGATATTGGTGGCCACCCACCTATTCCACTTGGACCCCCACCATTGTTTCTTTCAATTTTTCAGTTTCCTTAATTGTAGCACAATTTTCTATTTTTGGTAGTTTTTCAGGTCTTGAACTTATAGAGCCGTTTTGAGGCCCTTAACGATGTTTTTTTGGAAAATCAATGGGTGGCTCAGTTGAGTTTTTCACTCAATATTTATTGTTGATAGTTATCATCCTTAGAGAGATCTTTCTAGTGAGGTATCGTGTGCATCAAATGGAGATCATATGCCAAAGTTATGACCTCGGGAAGTTGATGTACCAATTTACCCCAACAGGGCCCATAGTTTGGTGTTTCATCTCCTAGGGTTAGGTTTTTGGATGTTTGGGGTTTTCCATTATTTATCAATAATAAATATTCCCTCAAGCCTCATTATAATATAGTTCAATGGCATGTAGCTGCCACATCTCTTCTCAAAGATAAGTTACCATTGCCCGAGCTAATCTTATTTCCATTCTATTTGTAAGCATATTTTAGTATCTGATAGTAATGAAATGAAGTGTTATTTCTGCTCCATATCTATATTTATGGTTATATCTATAATTTTTTGTGTTCCTGTTTAAATTCAGATCAGTGTTATCATAGCAGTCTATTCTTTCGATGTTTTTCTTTGCATGTCCCCAACAAGGTCAGGATATAAGGAGTTAGGGATTGAATTGGTTAAACCTTTGCAAGACTAACCTTGCTAATCCTGATGGCCTCCTATGGTGGAAGAAAAGAAAGACAAGGGGTAGGAGATCCTTTCAAAATATTACTTAAAGAAGCCCTCAAGCGACAAAGGAATGCAATCATGGACAACTTCACCCAAATCCTTTAGCGACTACCCAAGGGCGACACATATACTTCCAACGACTACTCTAGAAGAGCCACACCCTTTAAGGTCCAAGTTAACTTTGAAATTCCCATATTTGAGGGTCAAATAGATGTAGGCATTGTAGATAAATGGTTAAATCTACTAGAAGAATATTTTTTTGTTCATGATTTTTCCAGTCGGGAAAATATTACTTTTGCTCTACTCAAAGCCGCCCCTACATCAAGGACTGTTGGGAAACCTAATGTGAGAAGAAGGATGAAAGTATGCCCTCACTATTTTCGGCCGCACCTACTTGGTATTCATTCCAGGATTCCATTAAGGAGAAATACTACCCTGTCGAGAGCTATGATGGTAAATACATAAAGTGGACCACGCTGCGATAGGGAAGGGACCAAGACATGTCAAAGTTTACACATGATTTTCATACCCTTCGCACAATGTTGGGTATCAGATATTTTGAGAAAAATTTGGTACTTAATTACTACATCTGCCTACATAGGTACATCCAAGATGAGATGGAGTTCCTAGACATCTCCTCGCTTGTCACGACATACCAACACACTGTCAAGATCGAGAAGAAGTTTAAACAGAAAAAGCAAGAATTTGGATTTATGAATCCAAAGTAATGGAAAGGCGCACCCAATCCATAGAGAAAAGGGCAGAGCCAAGGCGGGGCGACCCAGGATAACCTGCAGAAGCCACAAGAAAACAACAACACCATGAAGATAAAGAGGGACACAGGAAAGTGGTGTGAGTTTCATAAGAGCTCCACTCACAACACAAGTGAGTGTTGAGCTAGGTAGTCATTGGTGGCTGAGATGAACGCTTTTTTGTTCGACGCATGCTTTGACTCTGAGTCAAAACCCAACAAGGGGAATGACAAAGGGAAGAAGATCATTAACATGAAGCCCAACACCACTTTGGCAACCACCAAGATCTAGAAGATTGAGCTTGAAGATCCAAAAGAGCGGGAACGCCTGTTTCACTCACATATGTGGGTGAAGGGTTCTTTGTTGCAGTTCATTGTTGACAGTGGGAGACAAAAAAACATCAGTTTAGAAGATGTCATGAAGCGGCTGAGCCTATCGAATACAAAACATTCATAACCATACACCATCGGGTGGCTTCACCAAGGATGTGATCTCCCTGTCAGCCAGCAATGTCACCTTCTCTACAACATCAAGCCCTTCAAGGATGAGGTACTGTGTGATGTTTCGCCTCTCCAAGTGTGTGATGTATTATTAGGTCAACCATACTTATGTAAGCGACATGTTGTATATGAGTCTAGACACTGCTCTGTTATTATTTCTTGGGGTACTAAGTTATATAGGATATTGGAGGTAGCCCCACCTACCACCATCTCTTTAATATCTTCTAAGCAATTTAGTAAGGTCATCTCCCAAACTGGGAAATTTCGTTTCCTTATGATTCACTCTCAAAGTAAGGGGGAGGTCGTAGCCACATCCATGGCCCCCGGTAGAGGTTCCTCCAAGTAGGAGAAGCCGGTGGATGCGGTCATGGAAGAATACAGGGACATCTTCTCCTCACCCACACGGGTAACCTTGCATTGTCGGTCAGGCATCCAATTGATCTGACTCCTAGAGCATTGCTACCAAATGGGCTGATATATCATCGCTCCATTCTAGAAAATGAAGAGATCAAGCGGAAACTCTAGGAGTTGTTGTGACAAGGGTACATCCGACCAAGTTCCTCACCTTGTGGGAGCGCCATTGTACTTGTACAGAAGAAGGATGGGACTTGGAGGCTCTGCATCGATTATCAGGAACTAAAAAAAATCATTGTTAGGAATAGGTATCCAATTCCACTGATTAATGACCTTCTGGACCAACTCAAGGGGGCCAAGTATTTTTGCAAGATCAATCTAAAGTCTGGTTATCACCAGGTTCCAGTCGAGCCCATGGATGTATGGAAGACCACCTTTAAATCCAAGGAAAGCCTTTTTGAATGGTTTTTTATGCCCTTTGGGTTGACAAACACCCCTACCACTTTTATGAGGTTAATGGATGACATATTGAGGTCCTTCACCAACCCATTTATGGTGTTTTATCTCGATGACATCCTCATCTTCAACAAGAGTTGGGAAGAACACTTGTAACACATTCGACAGGTCCTTCAAACCCTTCGACAACACAAATTGTGTGCCAACTTGGAGAATTGCACCTTTGGCATGAGCTAAGTCAAATACTTGGGTTACATCATATATGAGCATGGCATGCATGTGGACTCGACCAGGATCCAAGTCATTTGGGATTGGCTAGCGCTGACCACTCTAATGGAGCTTCACAACTTTTTGGGCCTTGCAAATTTTTATTAGAGGTTCATGTTGGGATTCTCCCATATCACTTGGCCATTGAGTTATATGACTAAGGCTGGGGTGAAATAAAAGTTACGTTTGTCTGAGTCCCAACAGAAGGCATTTGTTGAGTTGAGGCAATGCCTCTACTCTACACTGATACTCACACTTCCAGAGCTACAACAACCATTTGAAATCAAGACAAATGCCTTTGACTATGATATTGGTGCAGTACTCGCCCAACACAGGCATCCAATGGCCTATCATAGTGAGACACTTTCCAATATAATTCGGAAGTACCGCACCTATGATAAAGAGATGTATTTCATTGTGCATGCTTGCCAATAGTGGAAGCACTACATTCTGGGGAAGGAGATAGTCATCCAAACTGATCACCGACCTCTTCAATTTATACAGACACAGGGAAAGTTACAGAACGATCGCCATCCGAAATGGTCTACATATATGAAAGAATTCCACTTGAACATTAAATATAAAAGGGCAACACCAATCATGTTGTAGATGGCCTCATCCGGCTCCCAGTTGTAGTGTTGACTATTATTCTCAACTCTTGTGGTCATGAGACCTCTGGATGGATGCAACTATACAAAAATGATACAGAGTTCAACTCCACGTACCAGATGCTAGTAGATGGAAAGAAAGTTCCTAATTTCCACCTCCAGGATGCATTATTATGCTACTTGGGCCACATTTGTGTTCCTTCAAGTGAGCGTACCAAGATGACTTGGGAGGCACACTACACTCAGGTAGTAGGACTCTTTGGTGTGAGAAAATTGTGGCTATATTACAACAATACTTTTATTGGCCCAAACTATGATTAGATGTTGGGAAATATATCAGATCATGCACTTCCTATGCCATTGCTAATCCAACCATCAAGAAGCAAGGTCTGTACACTCCTCTGCCTACTCCCAACCAGCCATGGGAATCCATCTCCATGGACTATATGATAGGCCCCCCTTCTAGCAAGAATGGTAGCGACTGTGTATTTTTGGTCATGGACAGATTTTCTAAGATGGCTATATTGGCGGCTTGCAAGAAGAGTATCACAACGGAGGACATTGCCAAACTCCTTTTTGAACAAGTATGGGCACATTTTGGGATTCCACATACCATTATATCATATCAAGATAGCAATTTCCTAAGCAAATTTTGGTCAAGCCTCTAGACATGATTGGACACCAAGCTCACAAAATCAAATCCCTTGCATCCTTAGATTGATGGCCAGAAGGAGGTCATTAATAGGATTATAGTGCACATACTCCGCATGTACAACTCCAAGCATCCTCGAACCTGGGATAAGAGTATTCCATATTTCCAACATAGTTATAATAGAGCTCTCCATAGCTCGACTAGTCACATTCCCTTTCAAGTGGGTTTCATATTTCAACCATTGTGTCTGATTGATGTTGTCATGCCTCATGTGACTACACAAACCGAATCCACATATGTTCTGTTTGAGGCTGATAAAGAGACCAAATTTATTGAATGCATCCAACACATCCGCCAACAAGTCCACAACATTATGGAGAAATCAAATGCCAAGTACAAGCAACGACATGAACAACATCGAGTGTCAAACAAGTTTCAGATGGGCGAAAAAGTCTGGTTGCACTTGCAGAAGGAATGACTTATCGGAGCCTATCAGAAACTTAGACCATTCCGATATGGTCCTTATGCCATTACCAAGGTTGTGGGAGACAATTTATTTAATCTCAGCGTTCCCCCATTCCTTGGCCTACACCCAGTGTTCAATGTGGACTGCCTTTGACCATACTTCCCACCATCGCTGGACACATCCGACATTGCAGAACATCTCACACCTACAGAGTTAAATCAAGAGTAAATGGAACAAGCCATAACTAATTGGATCATGGATAGATAGATCAAAAACAATCAAAGGATCCAACTCCTTTATGAGGGCAAGTGGCTCACCATGGACAAAGTTCAACAAAAGTTTCCACATCTCATGTAGGAACTCAATGCAATGGGGCCATTACTTCCTAAGGGGGGAGGAATGATCCAGGTGGATATATAGGCCCCCCCACCTATTCCACTTGGACCCTCACCATTGTTTCTTTCATTTTTTCAGTTTCCTTAATTGTAGCACAACTTACTATTTTTCACAGTTTTCAGGTCCTCAACTTCCGAAGCTATTTGGAGGACCTAAAAAACTTTTTTTTGGAAAATAACTAGTGGATCATATGAGTTTTTAGATCAATTTTTGCTGTCAGAAGTTTTGGTCCTCAAATAAATATTTCTAATGAGATATCGTGTGGGTCAAACGAAGATCGTATGCGAAATTGACGACCTCAGGAAGTTGATGTACCAATTTACCCCAAAAGGGCCCATAGTTTGGTGTTTAATCTCCTAGGGTTAGGTTTTTGGATGTTTGGGTTTTTCCATTGTTTCTCAATAAAAAATAGGCGCTCAAGCCTCATTGTAACATAGTTATGAGGCATGTAGCCACCACATCTCTTCTCGGAGATAAGGTACCATCACCCGAGCTAGCCTTATTTCCATTCTGTTTGTAAGCATATTTCAGTATCTCATATTAATGAAATGAAGTGCTATTTTTGTTGCATATATATATTTAAGGTTATATCTATAATTTTTTGTATTCCTGTTTAAATTCAGATCAATCCCACATGGTTATGTACTTAATCGAAGGACACCCTATTCCAATAGTTGTTGCAATTGCTTCTTCACCTCACATAGTTCTATAACAAACAGTTTGTATAGGTCAATGTTGGGCAATGGGGAGTCTGGCAATAGTTGAATCTCGTGTTATACTTCCATCTTGGGTGGTAGCCCATTATGATCTTAGAACACATCCTTATCTTCCTAAAGCAACTCTTCTAGTTGTTTTTTTTTCTTAGTACACCCCTCTAGGGAAGAGTTTTCTCTCACAATAATTATAGACACTATATTTCTCTTAAAACTAATAAAACATACTTCTTACTAGAAATTATCAGTTTCTTGGCTTAGTTGGCACTTATTAGTGAAATTTTAGACTTTCCCTTGTGCATGTTGATGGCGAATGATTTTCCATCCTTGATGAGGTGGCATTGGTTGGATCTCTGCATGAACATTGCATCTTGCATGTACATATTGGGACTTCCAAATACCACTCCAAATAAAACAATTGGAATTACATCTAGTTCTATTTCATCAATAGAATTAACACGAATACCAAATCTAATTTTTCATTCTTTTGTTACCTTTATTTCTACATCCTTATTTACCCATCCCAATGTATATAAGCTAGGATGACCACAAAATTTCAATCCTAATACCAAACCTATTTTTTCATTCTTCGGTTACCTTTATTTGTACATCCTTTTTTTTTTGTAAGCTGGGGAGTTACCATTCTCTATTATCAAAAAAGAAAGGGCATTACAATGTTAAGATGATCTCAACCTGCCCTGTAGGGAAACCAGGTTTATTGACCATCTATAGTTTTTGACTGCTGACCAGCAATAAAAGGTTTTTATCCTGCCTTTCCAAGCTTTGAAAACATTCATCTGAAAACTAGTTACATTAACAGCTAGCTACCAATAAGTCTTATCATACTTCCTATGCATATCTAAGTAAAAACTAAGAACTTGCATTTTCTGTCTAAATCAAAAGAAACATGCCTCTCTTCATTGAGTCCCAGCGTTCTCCTGCTGCTCCTTTTCCTTCTTGACCACCAGGCCATTCGCCTCGAGCTGCTTCTGAAGGTCCTCCAGCCGTTTATCTTGCATGAGCAGGGTGACCAAGATGTTCCTCATCTCTTTCTTCAGATTAGGGATGCCCTGAGACAGTTCAGCCATCTCTAAGGCAATCTGTTCCATGGCTTTGGCCATGAGTCTCTTCATGACCCAATAGAGGTGTAGGGATTGCTTATACAAGGTCATTCTGCCCCTTGTATGGCCTGGGTCCGGCATAAGATCCATCCAATCTTCCATTTCTTCCTCTGATTGTGCTTGCATGGATTCCTCCTCCCAGTGCTCTATTATTCTTTGAATTTTCGAGTTGGTTCATTCATTATATGCCCTCTCTGCAGTTCTGACTCTAGTTTCAATGGTTCTTCTCCCCTTTCCTCCTTCTATGCCCGCGCTTGTCTCCCCTTCTTCTGCTGTTCCTTCCCGACAGCGTCTGCCCCTCCTGCTTCTCCCTTCTGTGATTCCCCATCTTCTTTGCCATCCTCGTCCACGGCGGCCTTGCCCGCGTCCTCGCTTGCCTTTCCCGAGCTCAACTCCCAAATCCTGTTCATCCTCGGCTTCCTTCCGTCCTCTTTTCGCGTTCTTGTTGCCGGTACCTTGCCTAATTTGTTCGCGTTCATCAAAACCTGTCGCTGCCCTTCTTGCTTCCTCTTCCTGGGCTTCACTATCATCCTCGGAGACTTCATACACCGGAAAGTAGAACTGTTCAGGTTTCACTTCCAATTTCCCCTTTCCCTTTATGTTCGGGCCTACTTGGCTCTGGTCCCCATCACCTACATTGCCTCGCAGCCATCTCCCCACCGCTCTGCTTCCCTCCGCAACCATTCTCTTCCTGTTTTTTGACCCCGAATCGTGCTCCCCTGCTTCTTTCATTCTGCTTTCCCGACTGGCCTTTCTCATGTCTGTAACTCGGCACTGCTCCCCTCTCTCATCGATTTCCCTGCATGCACTATCCCTCGACCCTCTTCGCCACCCTGTTTCCCTTATACCTCCCTTCGTGATGGCCTTAGGCTCCACTTCTCTGTCCGCTCTGTTGTCCCCTATCCTCTCACCATCAATTCCCTGGCCTTTGACTATCATTCTGACGGCGCCACCGTCATTCCTCGTCCCCCTGCTATCCTTTCTCTCCTGATCATGATCTGTCCCACTGCTGCTGCCCCCAATTGCCATCATGCTTCGGAACCTGGTGGCGCTGTCCGTCCTTGCACCCCTCCACGTTTTCATAACTCCACCTACCCATCTCCTCAACCCGATCGGGTGATTTTTCCTCATTCTAGCATGCTGTGGTTGCTTCATGATGGTCTTGCGCAATTATGTTTTTGAGATCCTCCCAATTTTGATCCGCTTCTAAAGATATCCAGTTTCTATCCAAACTGCTATTCGCCTCCTTTCTCCCCCAATTTGCCAGGAGGTCTGCAGCCTTATTCCCATTACGTCTTACATGGTTGATTATTTTGTAGTCGATTCGATTTAGCAATTCTGCTATATCCTGAATGATACCCGCTATCCTCCAACTTTTAGCAACTTTCTCCCAGCTCTTACCATCCTTCAGCTTTCGTAGCATCTCTATCGTGATCTGCGAATCCCCTTCTATTTCCAAGTTCATATATCTATTCCTTATTGCTATTCTCAAGCCTTGGTAAATCGCCCAAAGTTCCGCCTCATTGTTCGTCATCTCCCCTCCCCATTCCGCAAAGACCCACCTTATTTCTCTTTTACCATCTCTGAATATTCCACCTATGCCTGCTGGACCAGGGTTACCCTTCGGTGCTCCGTCGAAGTTCAATTTTATGAAATGTTCTCCTGGGTATCTAAATTGGTTAGAGCTTTGGGCTTGGGGATTTCTTTTCCTGTCTTTCCTGGGATAAATCATACTGAATTCCAAATTTAGTTTGGCAACAATCCTTCCTTCCTCTTGATTCATTTTCCAGTATTCCTCCTCCCAGGTCTCTGAGAGAATGGCTTCTTTGATCACTTTGCAGACCTCCTCCCACGTTCTTTCCGGTTGATTTTTTTGCCCCCTAAAAATTCTCCTGTTTCGCTCTTTCCATAGGAACCAAATTATGAAACCTATTGATACATTCCAAATCCTGCATACTACCTGACTTTGAAATTGACCTTTTCCCCATTGCATTATGGTTTTTCCAATGCTGCTAGGATCTCTCTTTGTCCTCCCAAAGAGCGCTCCTATCTTATCCCATATATTTCCTGCATAAGGGCACTTGTTTAGGAGATGCTCCTGGTTTTCCTCTTCTCTGTTGCATAAGGTGCACTTCGAAGGTCCATAATATCCTCGTTTTTGAATTTTATCCCAGGTTAGGATCCGACCTTTGCTTACCAGCCATGCAAAGATAGTTATTTTCGGCCACCACTTTCCTTCCCAAATTCTTTTCCATTCCATGGCTTCGTTTTCCCTTTCCCGGCTTGTTGACAAGTAGTAAGCTTCCTTTACAGTGAAAGTCCCTTTCATTGATCTTCCCCATCTAAGGATGTCCTTTCCTGGTCTAGTCTTTATCCTTCTCAGTTCTACTTCCTTAGTGTAGTTTTTCTCCATTTCTTGGGGTATGTTTTCTTACCATTCCTCTGGTTTTTTCCAGGTCCGCCACATTGCATTAGTTTCCTCATTTGTCCAGTAGTCCTTGACATATTCCATACCAGCCATCTTCGCCTTCACCTTGATTTCTTGTAGGGGCTGGATCTCTGCCATTTTACCTTTCTGCTGCCACCCATCCTCCCAGAATTTGGTGTACCCTCCTTCCTGAATCTCCCAGAAGACATATCTATTAACCACATCTCGATTTTGACTTGCTAGATCCCATATACAGGACCCTTTTGGAACTTCCTCGATTCTTAGTTTACCTATAGTTGATTCTGGCATATTGTATTTTAGTTCCCATATTCTTTTCCAGACATCCTTTCCTCCTTGAAGCCATCTCCACCAAAGTTTGGCACCTAGGATCTTATTTAGCATTTTGGGGTCCCTTAGACCCAGTCCTCCTTCCTCCTTCCTTTTAACCAGGTTCTTCCATGATACTAAGGCCCATTTCCTTTGTTGTTTAGGTCCTCCCCAGATAAACTTACCAAATATTTTTGTCATCTTTGCGCACACACCTTTGGATGCTGCTCTAATGGACAGAGGATAGATAGGGATCAACTGCAGGACAAACTTCAGCAGCACAATTCGACTGGCTATGTTTAAGGTTATGAAGGACCAGCTGGCTAGACGCTTCTTGATTTTCTCTATCACCTCTTGCCAATTCTTCATCCGGGTGGGGTGAATATCCAGTTGGTTCCCTAAATACTTGGTTGGAAGGTCTCCCTGTCTGAAGCCCAGGGTTCTAGTAAGATGAGCTTTAATGGCTTCAGGGGTGTTAAAAATAAAAGTACACGATTTATCCTTATTTACCTCCATACCAGATGCTTTCATGAAGATGTCCAACACTTTCTTGATCATTCTCACTTCTTTGATAGTTACTTCTCCGAATAGCATTATGTCATCAACAAATTGTTGATGCGTTATTGCCAAGTTGTTTCCCCAAGGTTTGACCTTTATTTGTACATCCTTATTTACCCATCCCAATGTATATAAGCTAGGATGACCACAAAATTTCAATCCTAATTTCTTGACCAACTCTACTAGAATGAGATTTTCCTATAATCTTGAGTCAAATAGAGCATCAATTTTTTTCTTCTTAACTTGTATTCTTATATAGGAGAGTATAGTATTTTCATTCTCTTCCCATTGCTAAAGGTGACTTAAATTCACCTCCTTCTACACTGATTTATAATCAATCTTCTCATCAACGTCCAAGTTTCTTTCCACCTAATTACTTGAATATGTGGCCATGATATTTTTCTTCTTATTATCTCTCTTTTAGTTCATCAGATTGAGTTTTCGATGCAACTTCTAAAACTTCTCCTCTATATCAATATTAATGTTACAATTGTTGTAGTTTTTTTTATATCTTTGCACTCATGTTTTGTGGTTATTTTCTTCTTCTCCTTTCCCCATTTCCACTTCTTCTTCCCCTCCTTGGAAACTTTGTGGTACTCTTTCTTCTTTGACCCATTCTATTTCCCTTTCTTTTTGCCTTTGTTCTCTAGGTATTATGCCTATACACAAGCCACATCCAAAGATATTCATTTGAACAACATCAGTTGCTTCCATAAATGGTTGTGTAGAAACGCCAGATACTTGAGGAGTACATTTGGTTTCTTTGGGAATATACTAAGCATTATGATCATATTTCTAAATTATGTGATGTACTCATATATAATAGTCCCCTACTTATGGTAATTCCACCACATTCACTCTTCGTTTACATACTTGATACAATAAAATTGTTGCTTTATTAGGGTTTTGAAGTCGTCCCACATAGTCACTATAGGATCTCCGTCCAACCTAAAAGTCTCTATGTGGATTTCACACTAAATAAAGGCATGGCCTTCTAATTTTAGTCGATAAAATGAAATCTTATGTTCTTCATCTATATGACGGAAAATAAAATAAAATTATAATAGCTATAACCAATCAGTCACTTTAGAGCATCAATATTACTTTGATACAAATTGATGTCGACATTTACTTCCATTTTAAATACTGACTATGAATGGTTCATAACACTCAAACTAGGTTGATCATTTTCAGGTTCTTTCTTATATTCCCTCTTTGGTTCTTCTTGATCTATTGATTTCCCTTCTAATTTGACCTTTGTGTTATAACCTCCATATTATTTGAATAACTCAAGCTTATTGGTTAGGGCTGCCATGAGGAAGCTCACAATATGGTTTATATTTGGAACTTGTGCTTCTAGTTGCACAAACCTCTCCTCTGTGGGAAATTAAGGGTTATTGATAGATTCATCATCATTGGTTGGGGTTTTATGATATTATCTTGATCCCTTTCAACACACCATAATATACCCAAACAAGCTTACCTCAACACCAATATGATTTGTAAACTATTACGGATATTCCACTTAACAATTTATCACAATAGATCTACTAAAAATATATTTAAAAATTCAAAAGTTACACTATGAGGGTTTATTTCTCCTTATATCCATGGATATGTTTATTATTGTTTATCTGTACAGATGAAAATTATTTTTATGCTATAAAATAGCTCAAAACAAAATAAAACTTAAAAACCACAAATTAAAATAAGATATAACCTAGGAAACCCTTTTGATAGAAAACCTAGCTGGAAGGTGAGGCTTCTATGATCTATTTCATTGAATTGAAAATGGATGCAAGTAAAAATAAGTGAACCATGTGGGCCATGGCTTACTACATTCCACAAGCCCTCTCTATTTTCTCTCTCCCTATCCACTCTCAACTACTCGACTAATCTCGAGAACAAAATGATGTTGAATAGAAGGGAGCCCCTTTCCTCCTTGTGTCCTAGTTATAATACAACCCAATAGCCTACTAGTGGTTAAGTTTGGCTCCTTCACATATTAACTAGAGTTAAAATATCAACTCTTTTAGAGTATTCTTCATCATGATCATATGGGTAGCTCCTTTTCCATGAATAATGGGGGTTTATGTGGCGTCCTTTTGAATCATGGTCATCAAACCATGAAGATCAAGTTTTGAATGGCATACATTTTTCATATGGATGCATGTTGATGCAATTATTGTACTGTTGGAAAGGTATATGTGTGTATAATAGTGAGAAAAGGTTAATATATGAGTAAACAATGTTTCACCCTCAAAAAACAACATTTGCTGCGGCCTCAAAATACTTTTGGAAAGTTTCGAACCCCAATTTTAAAATTTGGGTCTCATAGGTAGATATGGTCTTTTGTTTTGATTCCTCCACTCTTTCCACTCTAAAAACATTGATATGGATGAAAAATAATATAATGATCCAATCCATATGAATTGATAGGCCACATTTCTAGCACTACACTATATGAACGGAAATTAGAAAACTATGAGTCATGTGTCAAAGAATGTTGGTCAATTGAGGCCTATATAAAAAAACATTGCTCCATGTTTCTCAATAAAGGAAGTGTTGATTGTATATGAGAAGACATGAAAAAAACACCTACCCTCATAACAATGGACTTAAAATAAGCACTGTTTCAACCCATTCAACTCAAAGAACAAATTTCTTTGTTAGGCCATATCAAAAAGGTTTCAAAAGTAATCAATGAGTCTAGTATGATGCAATCCTCGTCAAATCATTCATTGGCTAAGTAATAATACGATGTGGGGAGCGTGTCTGATGGTTAAAAACTTGGATGACTACAACCACATATTTTATAGAAATATTCAATCCTTATAAATTATCTTCCTAGGCTAACATCCAAATTTTTAGAATTGGACATGATTTGGTACCCCACATTAACTAATGTGAAAACAAATGGAAAAGAATTGGATAGATGGGAAACTTTCTTTGGTCCCACTTTTTTCCAAGAACTTCGGATGTTGTACCATACAAATTGTATGAAATTGAAGAAGATAAGTCATTGATAAAGAAGAATTTTATCAATGACTTTAAACCTGTACTAGGTGAGGCTAAAAGATTTAAGGATATACAATAAATAAAGGACTTTATAGAAAAAGAATATCCCAAGGAAATATTAAGAAGAAGCAAGTCAAAAGTAAAAAATAGGTCAACTTTGACTTGTAACATAATCTCACACCATGGCAAGTTGACTACTTGTTGGATTGATATGGAAAACATAATTTTTCGTACTATTATCTTTAAATAGAGGAAAGATCATCCAGAAGTAAATAAATAATTAGGAACTATATGGAGAATGGATAGGTGTTAAGAAAAGAAAAGAAAAAATCAACATCTCCATAAATGACCACACAACATTGTCTTGGGTAGATGACTATTGGTAAAAACAAACAAACAATAGCAATAGTTAACCCACTTTGGGAGTATCAAGATGTATTTTCACAATACTATAAAGACTTAAAATGATTGGTAAAGGAGATATGAGAGATGAAGATAAACCTCATCTCGTGTGCTAAGTCAATAAAGAAACAACCATATAAGCTCGCACACAAATATAAGCCCATCATCCAAAATGAGAGAGAAGCAATGTTACCTTCCAAAATAATATATCCCATCAATAAATGAAAATGGGCTACTCCTATGGCCATCCAACTAAAGAAGAATGACCCAGAAAAGCTAATAATTTGCGTCAACTTTCAAGGTTTGAAAAAACTAATAGTAATTGACCTATTCCTAGCACCTTTTTCCAATAATATTATAAATGAATTCACAAGACATGAAATATACTCTTTTATGGTTGGGTTGACGGTTTTTTAGTATACAATTATGTACTTATTTTTTTATAAGATCAATAAAAATCAACATTTATATTTGAATTTGTCTCATTTACTTAGTGTGTGTTGCCATTTCAATCAAATAATTATCCAATGTATTTTCAAGGATAGTTGTAAAATTTCCATGAATATATCTATAAAACAATAGCACTATACTTTGATGACTGGGAAATATAAAATTTACTAGGGGAACATACACATTAGCTCAAAATGATGTTGGAAAGGTGTATATAAATACAATCTTCCCTTAATGTTTTAAAAAAGTATTTTTTCAACCCTAGTTGGAATATTGCTAGTGCATGTCATATGTAAATATGGTATTAAAGTTGACATAGCCAAAATAAAAATGTTTCTTGACATTAAGACCTTGGTCAATTACAAACAAATAGAAGTCTCGTTGAGGCTCATTGCATTACTATAGAATATTTATTTGCCACGAATCCATATTAACATTCCCCATTGATGAGCTACTACAGAAATATGTTGAATCATGTGGACTACTGGGTGCAACACATTGTTTGAATTACTTAAATTAAAATTTGTCAATGCTTCAATATTAAGATTTCTCAATTGGTAAAAGGAATTCCATGCTCATCTTGATGCCTTGAATTTCATGTTTGGGACCTTTTTTTATCAACCAGGTGATGAGACAATCAACCACCTATATGCATACACCAATTAAAAAACTTAATAAAACTGAATGAAATTATTCTACAATTGAAGGAGAAGGCTCAATAATAATTTTTAACCTATAGAAGATCAAACACCATATAGTATAAAATCCATTCATATTCTTTACAAATCTCTAGATTTTGAAATATCTTGTAAAAAAATTAATTCACCTCGGAAGAATTTATTGGTGGCTATTTTTTTCCCAAGAATTCGAATACAACATTTTTGTTCAACTGGGAAAAAGGAATGTTATATCAAATCACCTATCACAACTCAAAATGAATGAATATATAAGGGAAATTAAAGATTATATACCTGATGCACACATGTTTCAAATCATGGCAACACCAAATTACTTAGCTAAAATAGACCAATTATTATAAGAAGGAAAGGTTCTTGAATAGCTTAAGGAGAAGAAAAATAAAGATTTATCCACGAAACATGTACCGTTCACATTAATGAATGCATATTTCTATAAGTTATGACTAGAATATGTTAGAACATGATCTAGGTGGATCTTCAGATACATGGCATGGAAACGCTTGAAAATCAAAGTGATCAGAATGATATCAAACTAGGATCATAGTGTAGATCTCGTCTTCCTGATTGTGGAGGTGTGAACGGTTCATCAATTCGAGTCCAGATGATGAAGTTATCGCAAAAAGAAGGTCAGCTTGATCCTTAAGAAAATGAGGGTTTTCCATAAAAATTGGACTTTTAAGCCTTAAGAGGAAAATCGCAATCGGTATAGTCCAAAGGGCAGACTTAAGGTGGGCCTTTAGGACCCCCAATGAGCGATCTCCGATATTGGAGATGGGGGTAGGCAATCGACGATGTTGGAGAGCTGTCTATGTGATCGGAAATCAAATTGGCGAAACCCAAAGGCCGAGGATCGGGAATTTAGACCCTGCGATTAGTGATTGCCAATATTGGCGATTAGAATGATTGGTGATCGACGATCGACGTCGGCATAAACCATGTATCGGCAAAGGACCCCGGGCCACAGCGATAGCAATATACTGACGCAATCTCAGCCGTCGGATCTGGAAACCAATCAACGATGTAGATCTAATTGGCAACATCGACGATCGATGACCTGCGATCCTAAATTGCAATGTATCTTGGACCCGATAAGTTTATAGGCTCGATTTTATAAGATTTGAAATCCAAACTATCGGATTTTTCAATGAATTTCAATGTTTTCTCCGGGTTTTTTTCATATCGTTGTAAAACGATGAAAGGTTTTTTTTAAAAGGTTGTTGCACCTGCCGAGTGCTCTATACGAAGGAATTATATTATTAAGCAATAGGCCTCCGATTTTTAATGCAACATTGTCCCAAACGTGTTATAAAAACACGATGGGTAATAGAGAGCCAAGGGCGGCGTGCCAGAGGAAGAGAACATGGATGTAGAGAGCCGAGGAAGGCGAAGGACTATGTAAATAGAGGGCGAGAGTAGTATGACAGAAAGCCTGAGAGGTTGCGTGGAAAGGCTGTGAGTAAGAAGCCAGAGAGCCTGCATGCCAACGAGAGCGTGAAGCTAGTGCAACACCCCAGAAAACCACAAAGCCGATTAATATATAGTGTAGATAGCCATAGAAGCATAGTGCTTGAAATTCAGGCGAGATTGAGAGCTGCAATGACATAGACAGAATGTTATGAAGCCAGATAGCCAAGAGCTACAGAAGCCGAGAGCTAGAGCAGTTTTTCCTTTTCTTATGATCGATTCTTCTTGATCTTAGAGCAATGCCTTCATGATTGATTCTTCTTCTTAGCACTTCATCTGTTGATTAATGCTTCATGATCGATTCTTCTTCAATCGCTTATGCTTCTTCCGTATTGATGCTATAAGATCAGTGTTTCATCAAGCTTCAGCACCTTGACAATTGCTTCAGAGCAGCGCTTCTTTATATGGCCATTCATAGTGAGGCCATGCCAGATTGGGAGCAGACTATGCTTGGGCAATGATGATGTGAATAGATGTTCACTGTGGATCGTTTTATCCACTTCTTCATTCATATCTTCAAATGGCCCCTGGTTGGTGTGAGGTATATGATTTATTCATATATTTCTTCTTTTACATTATGCTGCAGATCCTAGATTGATATTGATGTAGGATCTTCTTTATTTTCATGTTGAAAGAAGAAATTTCGGCGTAAATCACATTTATAAAATCATAGCCGACGCGTTTCGAACCAACTAGTGTGGTTCATCGAACTTGTCCTGACGATGAACCACACTAGTTGGTTCGAAATCCATTGACTATGATTTTCTGAATGTGATTTACATTGAAATTTCTTCTTTCAATTGTTATGGATCACAGAAGCCTCAATTCAACTATTTTCATGTTGTCATGCTTCCTTGCTTCATGTTATGAGGAATCTTCATATGATCTACTTTATGCTTTGAGATCCCTTATTGTATGTTGTTGGGATACTCTTGTCATCGTTGTGCATGTGTTTTTCCTTGACATCCCTTTTGTGCCTTGTTGGTGGGATGTGCACCATGCATGTTTTGTGTCATACTGATAGGAGTTTTGATTGAGATTTCTAGTTGTAGAACATCTCTTAGAGCCACTCCTGAGTGAGGGCCTTCTTCCTTGTGTGATCGAGACAACAAACTCTTGTGTACATCACTTTTATTGATAGCACCTAATGCAGTGGCCTACACCACCTTAACTGGGGCTCGGAGACGTAGTCCCTCCGGGACGAACTCCATTAACAACGGCTTATGTTTCCATGTGTTGATGATTATATCATTCCTCTTCTTTTCCGGATGCACTTGTATTCCTTAACGTTCTTTTAAAAGCAATTTTAACACATCATGAAAGTAAAAGGTCTTGGTAAGGTCTTTCTTCACACGCAGACCTAGATCAAGTGGTAACAGAACATGTCTTAACGTTGATGTGAATTGCAGCATGAACAATTGAACGTGCAATGACAGAGGATGAAAGGGCCATGTGCGAGACCATGCTTAACATTTCCAAGAAAGTGGAAATTGTGTATGAAACTCTACAGAAAGAAATAGAGGAAAAGGAGCGATTACAACTTTAGTTGAAAGCCACAAAAGAGGCCATGGAGGAATTGAAGCAAAACATACATGATCTTCAAATAGAGAATGATGAATTAAAGATGCATCTACATGAAGAGAAGGAGGAGAAGTAGAGTTTGCTACTGCAACTACAAGCAAAGGAAGAGGCCTTGGAAAAGCTATAACGAGACCCATGTGAGGTAAAAAGTAGTTCTCCATCTTCATGTATATCTCTTGAAGATGATTTCACCGTGTTTGAAAATCATACCACATGAATTGGCTCCAAATTGCTGAAGATAATGGGATATGAAGGAAAAGGCTTGGGAATTAATGGCCAAGGCATTGTCAATCCCATCAAAGTAGAGGAATTACTTCGTCAGGCAGGACTTGGATATGTTAGGAAAGAAGTTGGGGAATGCGATCCACCAACAACAAATGATGAGCAGCCCTCATCAGTTCTTTCCAAATCGAAATAGAAGGTAAAAGATGCTGATTTCCTTTTGATTTCATCTTCTGATAGTATGATGTCTATTGGAGATTTGGAGATCCCGATTACAGGGACGAGTATGAGGCTCCTTGCAAAGACAAAGCATGAGGAGAAAGAGATTGGTGCTAACAACCAAGGCCTGACCCAACCTTTGGAGGTTATGCCTGAAGCTCGATTTGCAGGCTCGAGCTACACCAAAGGAGAGTGCTCAAAGGTGTCAAATCTGTCTGAGGAAGGCTGAGACACCAGGTAATGTTGCAAGTCACAAATATGGAAGTGATACGAATTCATAGAAACCAGATTGTTGTCACTAAGGACCTTGACCTGACTGAAAGCCAGCTAATAGAAAGATGTCCAAGTGAAGGGTCCAAGAGTATTTTATGAGGAAGAAACCTTGTAGAAGTTAGACAACAATATACAATATGAAAATTAACATTAGGCCAATAATACAAAACTTTCCCCACCCCATTGACATGGGCTCGATGAGACATGGGCTCGATGAGACATGCCATCGACAACATTATGGAATTCAAAAAACCTCCTTAAACAAGGGATCGTATTTCTAACTTTTCACCTCATCACACTCTTACATTTTAGAAAAACTCCAAAAAAGTTTTAAAAGAAACAAAATAATATCTTACATTTTCATCAAAATCAAATAAATTAAAGTTAATTTTACTATAAACATTATCAAAAATAAAATTAACATTTTTTATTTAATTTTTCATAAAAAAAGTAAATGTGTTAATCACACATTAATTTTATTGTATTTAATTAAGTTTTGAATAATTAATTAATTAAAGAATAGTTTTTCTGTCTTCTAGATCCATCACATAAAATTATTTTGTCACAATATTTTGAACCAGCAAGCGTGGTTCATTTTCGTTTCGAACCAACAAGTGTGGTTCATCTTCAGGACCTTAGATTGATAAGAAATTTAATCAAACCCAAAGTCAAAAAATTAAAATTCTACGGTAGGAAAAGTAAGAAATAAATGTTAAGGAGGAAATAAACAATCTAAACATCATCAAATTCTCTTGAAAAATACGATTTCATCTATAAATAAACAAAGTCATATAATAATACTTAATAATATAAATGTGTGCATATTAATACAAATACATATAAGTATAATATTTATA
>APFE030437656.1:0-47208 GCA_000404065.3 Pinus taeda | reverse complement strand
CTAAAGGAAATAAAATCATATAATAAACTAAGAATTTAAATGCAAACAAACAAAGTTAGAAGCATGTTAAAAATCAATAGGATAATTATTAAATCAAAGATACGAGATAAATGGAGGGAAAAGCCAAGGAAGAACAAAATAAACGAGGAAGCAGAAACCAAAAAGAGAGGAAGTTTGCGAAGAGTAAAAAAGAAATAAATATTGAAGCATATAATTTTTATTAATTTTTTATTTATTATATAAACAGATTGTTTGTTTTTTTTCTTAATATCAATGACTTCTCTGAATTTCCTATGATGATAATCTTTCATTTTAATAAATACCTAGTCTTCAATACATATATAGTGTTTACTTTTCTCAGGGCATAGCTAGAATTGACAAACAAGAGTGATTATGTTTGATATAAGTATTGACGAAGAAGAGTGATTATGTTTGATATAAGTAGCATGCTTTCCAATACTAAATTAAAGAAGAGGGAGAACATCCCACAAAAACATAAGATCAAGTAAACACCATTTATCTCTAAAGCGTCAACAAAGTCTTTGACAGACTCAACAATGCTATGAATCGTGTTAAGAAGGTCGTGGAAACCTTTATTGACTCTTTAGAAGGATGTGAGACATTGGTGATTCTTATAATCATTATTTTAAAACACCCTCATTACATGGGCCTTCTCCTTATTAAGATGGTTTTCATGAAAAAATTTCATTGCTCCTGTGGCCAACCAAAATTTTGTTTTTGGATAAATACTCACTAGAAAATATTATTGTATTTAATTAAATTATGATTAATGAATTAATTTAGAATTAAGTTTTTTATTTAGTAAATACCTACAGGGATTTGATATCCACACGAATTTGAAGTGATGTTTTTCCATATAATACCTTGACAAAACACTTATTCACCATAAATCCATCCCTAGTTGAAAAATACAGTTTCCCCGAACCATAGATCAAGGATGAACAAATCTGAATAATAAAATGTTACCTTTTTCTAATTTCTTGCTTCTCACTTCAATTAACGATACAAAAATAAAACCCAAACAAGATGAACACCTCAAAACCAAAATTGCTATGCTAGCTCGAGGTCTTGAGTTTAAAAATGTATTTAAGCCGTCTACGCTTTAAAATGACATGAACTCCCACATAATTTTAACGGGCTTATATTACTTACTTCCAAAGTACCCGTTGAAGCTCCTGATGGTTTTGGAGTGATTCTAATCAGTTCCCAAGTTCCCAAGAGAGGGGGAGCTTTGGGTACGTGCTCTCCAATGCTTGGGAGCAGTACCCATGTAACTATGCTTACTTCAAATACTATTATATCATCTGGAGTAATTTGAGTATCATCATCCCATTTGTTTGAGTTGTATAGTCCTTCAATTTCACCCTTAATCTCTCATATCTTCTTTTGCAGGTCCAACACATGGCTTATAACATCCCCTATTAAAGAATATTTGTCCATCTGCCCATTTTTGGATAACAAACTTATAAATCTTCAACATTTCATTAAAAAAGTGATGAATATGTGAAGGAAATCTATTGAGACCTTGCACTGGGGCCTCCTCTATGTAAGAGCCTTTCACATCTTACGTTGAAACCCCCACACAAATAATTATTGGGAGAGTAAGAAATAATGCATACCTTGCTGATCTTGGGAACCACAGAACATAGTGTATAAAGAGTGCCATTCAATTTCTTCCTTCTCTTTCTTTCGGAGTGAAAATTCTTGGAATCTATAGCTTCAACATAATAAAAAACATTGTTGTAAAATAAAGAACATTTGTTGAAAAGTTATTGTCTTCATCAAATTTTAACTTAATTAAACAAGGCCCAATCTATAATAAACATCAAAACATTTATTTTATAATACTCCTCACATTGTTAAAAAATAAAAAAACATAAAATCATCTAAATTATAATTTTATTTTAAATTAAAAATAATAATATTAATTATCCATGGGGTCTTGGATAGATGGTGATTAGGTGCTCTGTTAGACACAAGTGTTATGTTAAGGCACTCCTTACAATGAAATCACTGGTTCAATTCCCCACCCCAATCGTGGTGATATATTGGACATGATGAAGATGTTGTCCCACTAAGCTTACACAAATAATAATTATACAAGTAATTAATATACACAAAATTTATCCATAGAGATTTATCCCACTCTCTCATGGAGATTCTTAATTTGTAAACAGGTTTTGTTACAATATCATTTGTTAATACCATAGTATTAATTAATACTACATGCCAAAAAAAACATAGCTCATTTCATATAATAATTGTTGATATGACATCTACTCATTTCATATAACACTTGTTGATATGACATCTACTCATTTCATATAACACTTGTTCATATGACATTTTTTTAATTAATCAATTTAGTTAAAAGAAGGGGATAACTACTTTGAATATTTTAGAATATTTCATGAAGGTTAAGCTTATGTCATCCACCTAATATTTATTGAAAATTAAATTAAAATTATGGAACCGACATTCCAAAATAACATGAGTATCATCATAGTTATGAAAAAAACATCAACAGAAAAAAAAACATATATATAAACTCTAAACACATATACATAACATTAATAATTTTTTTTTGGTCAATTTCACCCAAAATCTAGTAGAGGCTTTGTAAGGGTGCTAAATCCATTTATGCATTCAAAATTGCATTTTAAACAACAAGAAATCACAATCTTACTAAAAATTGTATTTCCAGATTGTATATTAATTAGACTACACCATTATTTGTATATGATTTATGAGGTATAAACTAGTAGATTTCTATGTGGTTTAGTCTCCATCAAGTCTCACTAGTACATTTGTGTGTGTTTTATTCCCCCACCAAGTCTCATGTTGGAACTTCACTGGGAGGCATTGAGGATGGAAGTTGATTTGGAGAGATTAAACTATCCCAAGGGCAAAATATTAATATTGATATACTATTTTCTTTTTGTAAGCTTGGCAGTTCCTTTCTAATCCATTTCAAAAACATATAGGTTTTACATCCACATCAAACATGATCAAATGGCCTCAACATGCCAAGCAGGAAACCAAATATGTTGACCATGAGACTACATTGTATGCCATCCAAAATCAGAATAGTGTGAGAATGTCTAACAAGGCTATATAAATATGATTATCTTTGAGTCTCCTATGTACTATATGCCTATAACAAAACAATAAAAGCTGCAAAACAATCATTTATACATAGAAAAAATTAAGATTCCAATCTATGCACTTCAAGCTATTACTCATCAGAAGAGTCTATGGGTGTCAAGTCTTTAGCATTGGACATTGGTAGTTCAGCATGAGGAAGGCAGGGAATATTCTTTTCAATGTGAAGTATACAAGCATTTTGTTGATGAATCTGGCATTGGATGATTTCAAATTCCCTATGAATTTCCCAGATTTCTGTTGTTGACTTCAACATTCCTGTAGTGGAGGTGGTCATGGACTTTTCCAAGAGGATTTTCATCATCCAATAGAGATACAAGGTCTATTGAAACTGAGTGTAATAGCTTCTAGAGTGGCCCAGATCTAGGATGAGGCTCTGCCATTCGTCCAAACCCGTGTCCTTATCCTTTACCTGTTTTTTCAAATAAGCTTCCCACCCTGATAGCACGTAGTGGACTTGAGGGTTCGTATTGGTTTGGTAAGACTAGGTTTCCTCCTGAATTAATTCATTTGTATTTCGATGACCTTGTCTCCTTGTTAGTCGAGGTTGAGCTTGGTGTCTACTGCATTGTAGGAATTTTCCCTAGTCACAACCATGACCACATCGAGTATTACTTCCTCTATTCGAGGAAGGCTAGGACTTCAGGTAATGTTGCAAGTCACAAATATGGAAGTGATACAAATTTTTAGAAACCAAATTGTTGTCGCTAAGGACCTTGACCTGATTGAAAGCTAGCTAACAGAAAGATGTCCCAGCAAAGGGTCCAAGAGTATTTTATGAGGGAGCGACATTGTAGAAGTTAGACAACAATATACAATAGGACAATTAACATTAGGCCAATAATACAAAACTTTCCCCACCCCTTTGACATGGGCTCGATGAGACATGCCATAAACAACATTATGGAATTCAAAAAACCTCCTTAAACAAGGGACCGTATCTAGTTCCAAGTTTACCTTCACAAAACCTCCCCATATCATACCAGGCACAAGTTTTATCGACAAAACTAAAGAAAGAAAAAAAGTCTCCATGCAATAGATAAACACTGATATCCATAGTGTATTCTAGGGTTGCATGCACACCAGGTGAAAAAAATTATAAAATAAATAGGGAAGGTTTGAAAACAACCAAAAAATTTAGAAAAGAAAATGACCCTTGTCCCCCAAACCTCCTAGGATGTTTCTCTACTAACCCATATGAATATCCGAGAAACAACGATCCATAGAATTGTGAAATACCAACAAAGAACATGGATTAGGGCATTCACAAGAATACCTATTTAGACATACCCTCAAATACAAAGTTTGAACGAAGAATGTATGCCCTCTCCAGCTGAGTTCCAAGCCTAAGACATTGCCTTCACTACCGCCTTTAGGGTTCATGTAGAGCTGGTGCTAATTCGGACTAGCCATATTGGATCCTTCACATAAAACCCAATGAGCACACTTTCTAATCGATGTCACTATCAAATATTAATTTAAAACTCCTGACCACCTTGCACATGGGGAGGTATGTGTGAGGGTCGTCATCCAGCCACCCACCATCGCACATTGTTACTCTCCTGCCATGGCATGGATCCCAGCAATGCCCTCCATTCAACTCTCACCTCGATCAGGGGAAAATTGACACATTACATTTATATTTATATAAATATGAATTATTAAAATTAATATATAGAATTTGAAATGATTAAATTGCAAATGTGTCATAAACTATAATAATAATTACTATTATGTGGATATGTGTGTGTAAAGTTTCCACAATTTTAATTTAATTACCAGTATTTAGTAACTGGCTGGTATAAATTTAACCTCCATGAAATATTCTAGAATATTCATAATAATATACACAAATCAAAATTGAGACTTATCTCCAAAGTAGTTATGTTTTTTTCCCTTTTCATTAAATTGATTAATTATGTCGTAAGGTGTTTCCGTCTAAGAAGAACTCCCTCAGCTACCACTGTACACCAGTCTGGACCGTCCAATCAAATGTTAGACAATTAATATTTTTCTCACCGTAGATATCATCACCTCAACTCTCAACTGGTTCCTGATTTAAATCAGTTAACTGAATGACCAATAATATTAACTATATAGGGAAGGCTTCACCGAATCTTCCCCAAATTTCAAATAATGAAAGTGAACCCAGGGTTCAATATATTTGTTAACTGTGAACTATTTCCCTACGATTTCATGGAATTTTCCCTCAATGTTGTTTTTCCTGTTTCATTTCCTTTGTCTTAGGATATTTATAGAACCCCTAACCCTCTATTTTTGTGTTTATAATCTACTACAGAAGAACTGACTAGAGCGTGAGAATTTGCAATTTGGTTTTCCTAATTCAATGTCTCTCTTTGTATACTTGTGCCTTGCTAATTCATCTATTCTCCTCCTCCTCCTCTGCTCCCCAACATCATGTCTTAGCACTAAGTACCAGGATTGTCTTTCAAATACATATACATGTGGGGACATTGAATTCGGGAATCTGTTTGGGGAAAGTGGCAACGGGTGCGGTGAGCATGACTTCCAACTACACTCATGTGATTCAGAAGTCCATCATCTTATCAATATCAGTGGAAATGAATATTAGATACTAGGATCCTCTATGTTGGGGAATGACAACAATCATGTCATGATAATCCTTAGAAACAATATCTGGGTCCCAGTTAATAAATGTAATATTTCAGGTAACTACACTGAATCTTGGTGGTATGGATCTAAACTATTTGATATGATCAATGGATACACCAATCTAACATTTAGGAAGCACTGCAATCAAATTCCTAGTAGCAGATATGTATTAGGGGCATTTAATTTCAGGTTTTGTTGTGATGTTGGGTACTACATATTAATTCCAAAATTACACACAGAGGGGGCACGGTTCTGTACAACACACATTCAGTTACCCATTAAGGAATACCTCTCTCTTTAGTTGATTAACAATGAAATTTTAAAATGGATGGGATGAGATAACATGGTAGCTTTACTAGAACATATGTCGAAGTTGTGGCACTTTTTTAGATGGTAAGGGAATTTGTGGTTATGACATTTCAGACCTGAGTTCAACATTTCTTTTTTATTATCCAATTAACACCTCACATCCAGAGAAATGCCCTACCAATGTTATTCATACGTTCCCTGTTCTCTTTTGGAAAATTTGTTTGGTGCTGAATATTCAATCTATTAAGATTATATGAATTTTATGGTTTACATTTTTTATTTTAGGGTATTTTTAGTTGCCTATTTCATCGAGGATTTGAACTATTAATTTTTTAATAAGGATACTTTAAATGTATACCTATTCATTATAAATTCAAAACCCCATAATAGCTTCAATTTTTGTAGCATGCATATTAGTTATTGCAGTTTCAACATTTCTATTTCTCGATATTAACACATATCCAGACCCTTTAGGGTAAATTTCTTCTAGAGAAACATTTTGTCTTTTAAAAGATTTTGAGGTAAACATATCAACATATTTTGATGGTAGACGACTGCTATAAATTTTTTCATTATCAATATCAACACTTGGTCATGTATTAGTAGTTCCTATCAAACAAAAAAATAATTAGTCAAAAACATCAGAAACCAAGGGGGGTAATTTTGAATAAGACAAATACATCAGTTTATTTTTCCTACACTATATTAGAAAAATGAGATGAAAAAATGGTCAAACGGATTAGTAATACATACTTTGAGGTTCTTGTGCAGAGGAATTTTCAAGGCTAGGTTGTTCGTCAGTAATCTCCACTTCCTGTGACCAACAATGGTCCTTCAATTTCTACACAAACAATTATTTTATCATTAAATTTATACAAATTCAAAGGATACATGCAAACAAAATCTTGAAAGATTCACTCACAACCTTAACTTTGATGACTCGAGTACATTTTGGATAGCTTTTTATAATCTAGAAGGTTTGTTCAAGATGTCAATTCATTTTCCAGAATTTTTAGATTACAAAAAACTATGAATGAATTACCTGAATACTAGATCTATGTTTTTTGAATATTGCTATGTTCATGTCTACTTGTTAGAAGCAATTACCATCACTTACTAACTCTAGATGCACAAGAATTGTGAAATTTTGGTTTTATATTATTTTTATTGCAGTTGTTTTTTGTAAATTTACAAAAGCCCTAAGGATTGTGTTTCCCCTGGTTGGGCCTTCAAAATACCTTTTTTTGAAGAATATCCCAACTAAATACGTTGTTTTTTAACAATAGCCACACTATAATTTATAAATTTATTTGGGTTTTGCAGGTTGTAGTCCACGAATCCCATATCTCTAGAGCTTGAGCTATTGAATTTCTTAGGCACATGGTTGAAAGAAAGACCGATCCATGCCTTTACAAAGGCTTTAGAATAGTTTATCCACACTTCACAATCCTACAAGTAGGTTGAATATCAATTTTCTAAGTAAATTGAAGACTCTATGCATGTATCCAAGTTTGTGGGGTAAGGCTTATCCAAGAATAGAAATCGTTTATGGGGTAAGGCTTATCCAATAATAGAAATCCACCATGAAGCTTAGTTAATAGAAATCTGAAAAATGATGTAATCACAGGAGTATGTCCAAAGTGGGCAAGATCTAACAAAATAATAATACCCTACTAAAATAACTTAATAAACCAGGATTTTTGAACTACATCCTCATAATCATCAACTAATGTCTTCTTGTTTGCATATTCGCTGAACTATTGTTTATAAATTTATCTAGGTTCTGCGAGTTGTAGTCCACAAATCCCATATGTCTAGACCTTGACCTATTCAATTGCTCACACTCATGATTGAAAGAAAGTCTAAGATTGATAGGCAAGAAACCCCATTCTCTAGGTCATAATATCCCCCTTCCTTGTCCAATATATATCTCTATACAACTCATTTATTGGAACCATTGTCTAATAGGATCACTGAACTGAAGGACAGTGAGTTTAGGTCCTCTTCTCACACCACACAATGAGCTTAAGCCCTTTCTTTCTCCCTTTCTGTGAGACCCAACCCAAATGAAAGATTGAGAATCATATTCTATCCTGAATAACACCATTAGAAAAGGGTAATATATTTGCAATTGCCCAATAAGTGAAGTGATTAACAAGTTCCCATGTCACCTCTCCTCGATTGGTATTGAAGGTTATGTTTGCTACTGTTATTACCTGAACCATTTATTGTTGATTGAACCATGGGCCTTCTTCTATGACTATGTATCCAACCAACTATTGATTCGACATTATCCGAAACTAATATATTAATCATTGACCTCATGGTAAGGGTAGATGAACTCAATACAAAATATTGCATTATCCCTTGTGAACTCAAATTTATTCCAAATACTGGGTATGAATGATTCCCTAGAGGAAAGACGTTCCAATTAATACGGTAGTGCATCCCAAATACTGGATATGAATGATGCCCTGAGGAAACTGGTGTCAATTAATAATCATTCATTTGAAGTAGAGCATCCTATTGTATCGTAACTTCATCTTGGAGAAGGGAATACAATAGTGAATAGACAAAGAAAAATATGACAAGTTCTTCTACGACTTCAAGCTTGATCAAAATCAGGTGGATAACCAAAAGAAGATAAGAATAAGAATAAAGCATCAAAACCTTTTTTGGCTTTGTCTTTATATGGTTGGTTTTTATTTTTTTGCAATAGTTTGTACTATCATGGATCCTATATCAACTGTTTCAGAGTCTATGTCATTTTCTTATTCTATACATGGAACTTTTCCATTCATCAAAAAAAGGAAAAAATAATTTGTGGTTAATAAATCCAATTATGCATTGTTAGAGGTGGAGGTAGGGTCTAATTAATATGTGCATTGTATTCATTAGGATAAGCATTATGTTTATGCAATTAATAATCATTCATTTCATACATGCACTCACTAATGTAGTTTACAATCTCATCAATTAGGTATTTTGTACTCTTTAGTTCTTGTGAAGTTAGATATAACCCGTATATGTCTAGGCAGAAGTGATGACATGAATGACACTTCAAATAAAAATTATTCTTAGATAAATACCACAAATAACAATCCAAATATAAAAGATACTATATCAATTCTTTCAGAGTCTATGGAATTGTCTTAAAGATAGTCTATAGACCATACATAAAACTTAGAGTGAGAATATGTTGTAGACAACTTGTAAGAATTGCTTAAATCATACAGTTTCTAGCCCAGAAAAGAACTACGTACTCATTGTTTTAATTTCCATCTTTGTTTGACATATCGGAGTATATTTCATTTAGGTTTGTTTCATTCATTTGCAGTTATATCACTCAACTCTCTCACTGTCAACTATTTATTACCATAGATGGAACAATTTCCTTACCTCTAGTCTTTACATTGTTTCTAAAAGAGCCTATCTACACGGATTCTTCATGTTATTCTAGTGATAGAAATTCCAGAGGTTTTAATTTCAATTTGATAGTTTTTTTAGAAACGGCCTCTTCTGAAGTTACATTTGGCATGTACTATTCTTTAAAGGTGTATATGTAATGTTTGATTCAAAGCTTCAAAGCTTGCCACCTATAGTCAGATCCTATAGTCCAATAACATATGTATGCAATAATTTTAGCAAAGAGTGATATTAACATTACGAACAACTCCACATGACCTCAAAATTTAAGATAAAGCTACTTTTCATGAACTTTATAGGGAAAAAACCCAATAAAAGCATGCAGGATCATCTCTTTCAAAATCCATAGAAGGATTTGAATGAGGCATATATTGCATTTAATTCAATTAAATTTTCTATGAAAGGGGAAATAGAGGGGCAGAGTAGTCAGAAACGTACAACAAAAAAATAAAATAGTGAAAGGAAGAATGAATTATTTACAGGTTGTGCACATATTTTGAATCCAATCTTAGCCCATTATTTTCCTTGAGTATGTTTATTTATGTGTCAAATGGGTTGTTCTGGTCTAGGATGTTGGGAAGGTCCAGGGTCAATTTAGGTTGTGGAGTATAAAAATTAGCGCAAGGTCCATTTGATTTTGATTGGTGGGAATCTACTATAAGCAGTCCAAGTTCAAATTTAAGGGAATTCTTTTACGGGCTTTACTTGGAAATTCAGTGATTTAGTCCCTTTATGCACTATTAATGAATAACAAGTTCCAATATCTAGAAAAAAAAGGAAAAATGTGGGTGCTGACAGTGATTAAGAATTGTGGTAGTTTAGTTCATGTTATTTCTGGTTTCTAAAATGACATGCAATAAATTCTGAACATAGGGAAATTAGTAGGTAATGTTTTCTAAAGATATCACTGGCACTTGGGGAAACCAAACCCGATCAAAGAGCTGTGCGGCTTCCAACTACTCATTGTTGATAGGGATGCATAAGTTAGGGCGTTGTGGTAAAGAGAAGGAGAATTAAAATTACATGGGTCAAGAAGACGACGAAAGTAGAGATCTCTCTAAACTCTGAGTTCATTTAATGCCATTATTTAGTTTAACATTAGTTCTGATTTATATGTTAGTGAACACATTATGGTAATTCACTGGATATGAACTTTGGTATAAAGAGTTGAGAAACCATAATATTCACTAAACCATGGTCCTCTAAAATTCCTATCAATAAGGGATCTTTTGAACCTCTTTGAAACACATCTACTACAACTAATAGTGAGTACTAACATTTCTTAATTTTATTTGGGAAAGGGAATTTGATGTATGGTAAAGTAAGACCTTATATAAATATTCCCATTCATGAGTTCTTTGTCTATGATGAGGGTTCATAAAGTTGGGCGAATGACTCCAGTGATCTGTGTTAACCAAAGAACCCATGCAACTTGTTTTTCTCCCTTTAAATAATTATTTTGTCATAAGTTGGATGCACAATATTGCAATATGATTTTCATATAAACATATCTTGCCTATATGATTTAGGAAAACCTATAGAAACACATATTTGTTAAGGTATCCCAAACCCCCATTGAAATATAGTCCAAACATTCAATTGCATTCAAATTTCAAACACCAAGGTGTTTATCGATTATTAATCTCACTTTCAAGTTATAGGATAGAATTCACTTAAGAAATCAACATATAGTGGAATTATACATGTTGCAATTTCCATTTATTTAATCTTTAAAGCCTCTTACAATAAAAAAGGCATAGAGAAATTCATTCCATGTTTCTAGCACTCCATAAAGACACCAGTGGCTGCAATACTGCGTAGTAAAGGTAGCAGGTCCAGATCCATTATCCAAACAATATAGAGATGAGTGACTATCTTTCCTTAGTTGACTCAAATATTTCAAGTTTAGCAGCTAAATATTCCTTTTGTGATTAGGCTGCTCTGGTGGTTTGGAAATAATGATATTGTTGCTCCATAGATGTGGGTCGAGAAAATCAACTAGATTTAGTGTTGTTTGGGTCTCTAATTAATCTATTAATAATAATAATAATAATAATAATAACCACACATTTTTTCTATTGTTTTAAACAACTAGAATGAATATATTAATATATAATAATATATATATATATTATATATATATATATATAATAATATATATATATATATATATATATATATATATATATATATATATATATATTAAACTTTTCAATTACAATGTCAATTGAGGTTATCTCTAGTGGTTGGGTAAATGGTTTGTTATCTCCCCCAACAATAGATTCAATTCCTTGTGAGTGACATGATGATGAGAGAGGATGATTTCCCTTGAAGAAAATAATTTTTTATTAACAAAATTGTTGGGTGTAATATTTGACAAGGAACTTAACACTTATTTTGTCATTCCGAGAGTCATAGACTTAGAGGCACCACACAATTTGTGCTAAGACATGACCCACAAATACCTGTTAATTCATATATCTCTATCTTCCTAATAGAATTTCATATAGGACAATATCAAGGCAAGTAACCGTTGAGCTCTTAGTGTTGCCTCCTCTCGGGCTGGTTGACCTAATGTCTCACTCAGTTCTCCAATGGAAAAAGGGACTCAAGATCTCATAGTGAGTTTTAGAAACACATGGGAGGGGAACTGCGGAGGAAGGCGGGAAAGCAAACTAGGGTGTCGAACTATTATAGAGGCAGTACTCCATGAAAGGATGCACAGGAGGGAGCTCATCTCCCTCCTACAGGTAGGTTGTGGCTAGCAGCGGCAAAAAACTAATAGAATATGATAGAGAGCTTGCAGAAGGAAGGGATATAGGCAGAGAAGAAGAACAGGAGGGGACTAAGTCAAAGAAGCACAATAATGCAATGGAAAATGAAGTCAAAATCAGGGAACGAGGCACTAAAGCCAAAGCACACATGGGCCCATGAAAACCCAAAGTGGCGGTAACTCCCAAAGTCATTTTAAATGACCTAGCGCTGCAGGCGCACAGGGATAACATGCAAACTTATGCAATCATTTGTAAATTTATGGGGTTGTGGCCCAATGAAAAAGCCTTACAAACGTGGATTAAATATCACTGGAAACCAAAAGGCAGCATTGACCTACATCTGGGGTCCAAGGGATTTTTCACTGTAGTATTTACAAATATTGAAGATAAGGATAAAGTGTTTGAAGGAGGGCCATACTTTTACGCTACAACAGGCCTCTATATGCGACCGTGGATTATGAATTTTGTCCTGAAATGCAAAACTTTTACTTCTCGGTAAGACTCTATTCTCTACCTCTTGATTACTGCAAACAGAATCCCTATCAGCCATAGGAAATAAGTTAGGGTGGTTTGTCAAAGTTTCTAAGACCACTAGAAGGGGAAAGTATACTTCCTTCGCCAGAATATGTGTGGAGATGGATCTCTCTGGAGCTTTGCCGAACGAGGTTATTCTGGAAGTTTTTGATGAAGAATGGATGCAAACGGTATATTATGAACATATTCCTTTTAGATGTCACAAATGTCATGAGCATGGACATCTGTTCAGAGACTACCCTCTCAGTAAGATAGAAAGCAAAGGCAAAGTTGATACAATGAAGGATTCGGAAAGTTTCCTCAGGGTGGAGCAGAAAGGAAAGGGAGACAAAGAGGAATAAGAACACGTAAAGTTGCAGGGCAGCAAGCGAACTAGAACATGTTCCAAGTCCTTAAAGCAGATGAAGATCCAATAGAGAAAGTTCAAGCAAAGGAAGGGAGCCCAGTGGAGGAGGAGAAAGCAGAAGACAATGAACCAATGCAAGAAAACTACAAACAAAAAGAATTTATGATAAGTGATGTTGAACAGGATATGGATATGGAAATGACCAAAAGTGAGATGGAAATGGAGGACCATGAACTCGAGGAAATTCTTGAGAAAGAGAACCTAGATTTAGAAGGTTTCTTGAATCAAGGAACTAAAGAAGGGTTAGAGTCGTTACCCACAGAGGAGTTCAATAGGGTTCAACTACTATTTTTATGGAAAACCCAGAATAAAGGGGTGGACAGACTAAAACACAAACCTAGACAAGGCCACGAAGGAGCGAAAAATAAAGCAGGACTAGCACCCAGAATCCCAGGAAAGAAGAGGGGCAGAAAAAGCAGAATGAGTTGTTGATGAAATGTGGAAAGCTAATGATAGATTCGGATAAGATGAAAGATCTATCCAGTGACTCCTTTACTAGCCTTTAATTATGAAATATACTTCTTGGAATATTAGGGGTCTAGGTAGTAAAAGGAAACAAAGGTTACTGCGTAACAGAATGAAACAAGCATCTCCTGATGTGATTTTCATCAAGGAAACCAAATGTTCCATTTAGAATATAAGAGATATCCATAGTAAATGGCTCAAGAGATTTGATTTCCTGGAATTCAAAGCGGAGAACACAGTAGGTGGTATTCTCACACTTTGGAATCCACAAAAAATTGATTTAATAGTTGCAAAGGCATCTAGGGATTATTTATCTGTAGTAATTCAACTAGTAGGAGATAAGGAAACCTACTTGGTAACAAATGTCTACGAACCTCAAAGAATGGATGACAAACTCAGGCTTTTAGACTCTCTGGAGTCTCACAGAGACAGACATATAGGAATACCTTGGATCTTAGGGGGTGATTTTAACATGATTAGATCGCTTACGAAAAAAAAAGGGGGAACTAGAGTTCTAGGCAAAGACTGTATGGCTTTTCAAACCTTTATTGATAAGATGAAGCTGGTGGATATTGAAATTAATAACGGAATATTCACTTAGAAAAATAAAAGAGGAGGAGAATCCCAGGTAGCTTCCAAGTTAGACAGATTCATAATCTCAGAGGATCTTATGCTCAATAACAAGGAAATGGTGGCAAGAGTGCTCCCCTTTGGAGGCTCAGATCACTGGTCGATACATCTGGAGGTTCAAGGCATTGGTAGACCTAGGAATAGACCTTTTAGATTTGAGAATATCTAGTTGTCCCACCTAGATTTATTGAGCAATGTAACCAAGTGGTGGACAAAGGAGTTAAACATTCAGGGCACTAGAATGTTCCTTCTTCATAAAAGATTGAAGCACATCAAAACCTGGCTCAAAGATTGGAACAAGAATAAATTTGGAAATATCTTTGAAGGGAAGAAAATTATTGAAGGCATAATGCAAGAACTTAACCAAATCCTTATCAAAGAGGGCCATGAAAAAGTAAGAAGTGATCAAGCCACCAAATATTAGCAACAATGGGAGAATATATGCAAACAAGAGGAAATATTTTGGAAACAAAAATCCAGAGTCCAATGGCTAAAGGAGGGTGAACGTAATACCAGATTTTTTCACAAATCCCCCATGGCTAACAGAGCACACAATAGAATTTCTCTGATTAAGGATAAAAGAGGAAATAATCTCAATTCTCACGAAGAAATAGAAGCAGTTCTAGTCTAGCACTTTCGAAGCATAGCACAGGAAACCTGTTATGAAAGAGATCACTACATCCGGGATTTCCCTAAGCATATACGCAGGATGGTTTCCAAAGAGGATAACGTTAATCTTTACAAGCCATTGAACGAAGAGGAGGTTAGTGGGGTTCTCAAAGAAATGCAGAATGGAAAGGCACTAGGCCCAGATGGTTTCAATGTCAACTTCTTCAAAGCTTGCTGGAATATTGTCAAACAAGATATTCTGCAGGTAGTGGAAGATTCCAGGAGGCACAGGACCATTTTGAAAGCGCTAAATTCCTCTTTTATAGCCCTGATCCCTAAACAGGATCTGACTCTAACCCCTGATAAATTCAGACCTATAACATTGTGCAATGTGGTTTATAAGATAATTTCAAAAGTAGTTGCAAATAGACTCAAACCCCTCTTGCCTTCACTAGTTTCGGGGGAACAAGTCGGATATCTGGAGGGAAGGCAAATTCTTAATAATATCATCCAAGCACATGCAGTAGTGCACTCTCTTACTAGCAAGAGAAAAGTTGGTATGATTATGCAACTGGACATTGCCAAAGCTTATGATAAGCTGAATTGGAGCTATATAAGGAAAGTTCTTATTGATTTTGAGTTTCACCACAATTGGTTAAGATGGATCATGGCTTTGATTACCTCTTCTAGTTTTTCAATTTTAGTCAACGGCTCTCCTTTGGAGACCTTCACCCCTTCTAGAGGACTCAGGCAGGGTGACCCTCTCTCTCCCTTTCTCTTCATCCTCATGATGGAAGGATTGGGCAGAGCTATCAAGTATGCAAAAGAAGTTGGTAACATAAGGGGAATACATCTCTCTAATAATGGACTAGCCTTGACTCATCAGAAATTTGTGGATGATACCATGCTGCAGGGAATACCCACAGTCAAAGAGACTCTTGCTTATAAACAAATCCTCAATGACTTTTCCATGGCCTCAGGCTTGAAATTTAATCACTCTAAATCCAATATTTTTTTCTTTAATACTAACATTTGTATTCAGAGGAACATATCTAGAATTATGGGCTTTCAAAGAGACTCTCTTCCCTCGAAATATCTAGGGATTCCATTAATTTGAAAACCACTTCACAAGAGTATCTAGGAGCCGATGATCAATAAGTTGCATGACAAGACCAGGAAATGGACAATGAGATCTTTAAACTTGGCTGGTAGGTTGATCCTCACAAAGGCTGTTCTACAATCTATCCCGATCTTTATGCTTTCAACTATCCCTGCTCCTAAAGGCATCCTGCACCAAATGCGAAATGTCCAAAGAGACTTCCTCTGGTGAAAGGTGGAAGAAAAGAAGAAGTGGGCCTTAGTTGCTTGGGAAAAAATTGCAAACCCAAAAACAATGGGGGTCTCGGATTGGACAATCCTGAAATCCTAGGTAAGGTTCTAGGGGCTAAATTATGGTGGGCAATCACTTGGAAAGAAAAATATGCAAGTTCATGGCTAGATAATGACTGCATAAGGATGGATGGAAATATAAGAGGATCTCACATTTGGAACAAAGCCTGGGAGAACAGAGGCTTAATCCAAGAAAATAGCTTCTGGGAAATCAGAGAGGGAGACTTAGCCTTATTCTAGGAGGATAGATGGCAGCAAGAACCTATTCTGTTACAGGAGGATCTAGAGGACCTCAAAGCAGAGACAGACACTAAGGGACTCACTCAGGTCAAGGATTTTGGGAGCAAACTAATAGTTCTGGAAAATGGAGAAACTCGAAGAATTTTAAGCTTAGAAATGACAGTAAGCTAAGGACAAAAGACTGTGAAATTGTTAGAGCGAAGAAAAATTCTAGTGTCAAGGGGGAAAGACTAGCTGAGATGGGGCAAAAACAACGAAGGGAACTTCAATCTCAAGGAAGCTAAACTCTTTCTCCTTGAGCTTGGTTCTCAGGCTCCTGATAGGATTTGGCAAAACCTATGGAAGCATTAGGGCTGGATGAAAATTAAACTCTTTTTGTGGCTGGTTTTGCAAAGGAAAATCCTGACCTGGGACAACATTAGGAAGAGGGGTTTCCTTGGGCCTTCGAGATGCCCACTCTATGAGGCTCAAGAGGAAACCATGGAACACCTTCTCAACACCTGTGTTTTCGCATCTTCATTTTAGGATTTTTGTGCCTTAATCTTCCTACAATCTGACAGAGATAAGGAAAGTCTTTTCAATACCCTTACCAAATGGAGAAGGAATTTTTCGGATAATGAAGTTCTTAGGTCAGCATGGGCTCTTACACCAAGCTTCATAATATGGAACATCTGGAAAGAAAGGAACAATAGAATCTTCAAAAATGTTAAGAAATCTTCCCAGTGTATTTATGATCTGATCCTAAGACAGATTAAAGAAATGGTCAACACTACAATTCGAAATCTCCCCTTGAACCCCCCTTCTGCTACAGATAGGAGGATTCTTTGTGGGCTAAATTTGCAGGGACTCGTTCCTCAGGGATTACTCAGGAAAGTTTTATTGTGCATCCTGTGCTAGACTTCTGGCATCCCCCCTAAGGGCTTTCTCAAATTCAACATTGATGGGGCATCTAAAGGTAATCCAGGCTTGGCAGGCCACGAAGGTGTGTTCAGGGATGACAAAGGAGACATTCTATTTATCTTCCATGACCACTTAGGAAAGGCCACCAACAACATGGCGGAGCCAATGGCCATGGAACAATGTCTTGAGATCCTGGTCCAAGAAAATCGTCAAAATACGATTATAGAAGCAGACTTCGAGTTAGTCATCAACTCAGTCAAAAGAATAAGTTGGGGAAAAAATATGGAAAAAGCATCTAAAAACGGGAGGCTAAATCAAATTTTCCAACGGATTCACAATCATCTACAGAGCCTAAGAACAGTCAGTTTTGCACATGTACGTAGAAAGGCTAATAAGCTTGCAGATTTGCTAGCCAATCAAGGAGTGATATGCACAGATAACAAGGTGGCGATGAACTAGAGAGAGTTCCCTTGTAATAGATTAAAAATGGAATGTTAAAACCAAGCAGATGAAGACAATACATAGTTTCTTAAGAGAACCATGGAGGCGGGTACAATTAATTAGCAGATGGAAGATCAGAGGTATACTCACAATGAAGTCTTTGGATAAAGGGTCGAAAAGGTCTATCGATGATCCCAGATTTTCTAGTTCATTGTAGATTCCAGTGGCACTGATAAGATCAAAAGAGTTTCAGGGGCTGTAGGAAGGATGGTAGTGATTGCTTAGTGCATCGGGAAGAGAAGGGTTGATGATGTGTATGTCCGGGAGCAAAGGAACACTGGAGATCGCAAAACCAGAATTCTTTTAATTCTGCTCCCTTTTCTGCAACCTAAGTGGTTTTCAAGTGTTCGCGGCCCCAACAAGCGGAAAGTGGTTTTTCCCATTCGAGAACGATCACATTCGCTGAGCTCCACATGGTGGTGGGGTCGGGAGGAAAACTACCCTCATCGTGAGTTATCCTCCATGAATGTTGGTCGGTCCGATTTTAATATCCACTGTCGGATTACTCATTGTGACTCAACGGTTCAGATCACTCATGCAGGTTTGTGGTCCCGGGTGGTACAAGCAAGCAGCTCTTCAGTTCGATTTGGACCACAGCTTATGGTTCATACAGAAAGGTTTATGGGTCGAATTTAAATAGGTTGGTTAAGGGTGGCGAGAAATGTTTAACCCGAGAGGTCGTACCAAAGTTTGAGAACTCGGGCATTTGAGCCACCTTTTCATGTCGATCACTTGGTGTTATTACGAATCCAAGTCAAGACTCATAAATTTTTCTTTTGAGAAAGGTATAGTTTGATGGTAGGGAGCAAGGAAAATTTTTTCTTTAGTTTTTATCCATAGTCATCGACCTTGAGAGTTTTGTTGTATTCTATGTACTTTATTTCTTGATTAATGAATTGGAAGGTCCGACTCTTGCATTAGAAAAAAAAAGAGCTTTAGAAACACATGACCTCTGTGGAGCGATAAAAAGGTGTCTTTGTAACTCCTAATTACCTCACATTAATTGTCAACCCAGGGACGACTTTTTATTTCAAGAGTGTACTCAATCTGAGGCGGCTATTTACTCAAGAGTAATGTTTTGCAGTATAGTGCTTAAAATCCAAAAGTAAATGAAAGCTGGAAACAAAATCTAATTGGAACAGCAAGAAACTGAAATGTTCTAAACTAAATCATTCACTCAAACAACCATCAATTGAGGATACAGTAGCAATAACTCATTCCTCTAAAAATTGATGCAATTAAAATCAAACTGGAACAAGACAATGAATCTGGGAACGAGGAAGCAATGACCAATGTTCTCTACAGTTGACAGTCCTGCTTTAAAGCAATTAAAAGGAAATTGAAATTGAACTGAAGCTGCTATTGAAAATAAACTAGGAAAACACTTTAAAAGCAAACTATGCAATTAATCAACAGAAATGAACAGCAAAGTAAATGGACAACAAACTGGAATTAAAGGAATCGAATAACCAATCCTATTGAACAACAATCTGTAATGAATATCAATCAAACGGAACAGTAAATGGAATGAAACCATAATTGAAATAGAAAAGCGAAGCTTTATATTTGAAATGAGCAGCATAACAATATACGTTGAGAAGGATAATAATCTCTGTTATGATGGAAAAGAACAACCACACGATTCAATCTCAACTTGTGCAATAAAACAGTTTCATAAAATATTATAACAGCTCGCTGCAAAAACATGAAACTGTAAGGCAATACGATTCAAAGAAATAGGAACTAAATCAAACCATCACACAATAGCAATTGTAAAGATATGATACACAGCAACAGCGTACTCCACCAGAGGCTGGGCCCTTAGCCGCCAGCGGACGCTGCTGGGCTACTTCAGATGAGAAGAATGAGCAGCAACCCCCCAAATCATATATTAATCATTAAATTGTGAAATTATTACAACAACAAAAGCTTGAGAATTACAACATGCAACAATCCCTTCTTCTTCCTATCCTATCATGAATAATCCATCATCATTCTTGAATCTCTAAGTCTGAATCCTCAATTCTCCATCTCTAAATTCATCATCTCTCTCTAAATTAATTGTTCCCAAAATCATCCCCCTCTCTGATCTCTGTTCTGATTTAAATACAAAGAGAGCAGAGAGTGGTTACAACTGTGATAATTACATTATGATCATTATTACAAAATTGGATTGTTTCCAACCAATTGATCAACAAGAAGATATATTTCCATCCATCTCTCAACAAGAGCAAGACGAATTTGGCTTTGCAGCTGAGATTTAGAGGACAGCCGCAACAGCAAATCTGAGAAAATCGTGCTCAAAGAACCCTACATTTCTCTCAATACAAGCCGAATTTGGGCAAACCATTCTCTAGTAAAGTTAATTGGGTCTGTTCTGGACAAAACCCATGTTCCAGATTTTCCATATTCTTCTTCATTTACGCAGAATCTCAACCGCAAAACTGTCACTCCTTATTCCAACGAATTTCTGAGTTGGCACTTTTAAAAATCAAATCTTCAATCTGGAAATTACCTTGGAGGCTAAAAATGGTGAATAATATTATAACCATCATCAGGGCTTCAAGTTGCCCTGATGATGGATCCCAGTTGGGATTCGAAACGTTGGTAGAAAAATCTTAAAACTGTGGAATCTCCGATGTCTGAATCAAAAATGTTATAACCAACTTATTAAAACTATCATTGATAAAATAATTCATAATCATCAATTTATTAGAAATAAAGGAAGATAAATAAAATTCACCCATAAGAGCATAAATCATTTATAAAATGGATTTAAATGATAAATTATAACAAATGATATAATAGAGAAGAGTAAAAATGGATGAAATAAGTGTTACAAAAGTGGTCATATTCATGGCCCAACAACCTCCATTGAGTTCTTACTATTGGCTCGTCCCGGGTTGGTGGACCTAATGCTTCACTCAGTTCTCCAATGGACAATGGGACTGAAGAGATCACCGAGGTTATAAAAAGCACAAGATAGAAAAACAACAATCTATGTTTGATAAAACATTCTTTAACCCCTAAACAATGCTACCAATCTCACATAGTTGAAGAAATTTCATAAAGGAGTCAGCCTAAATCCTCCGAGTACAAATATTGTTGTTTGAGTTATTATGTAATAATACTACAAGCAAAAAATCTATACATCAATTATTAATGGTGGTGAAACAAATCTCTATTTTGAATTATGAAAAATAAAAGATAACTTGGCATATAAATACTTAGTAAATAAAAACATACATTATATAAACCAAAAAATAGAGTGTTTGCTAGTATACAAATTTGAACCATAATGACTTTTAGCTTTGTTGACCATATACAATCTTAGTCAAATGCATGCCTTTGGATCTCAATATCTAGATAAGAGAAGGTATGCCATGGATCAACACTCTGTTTTTGAAATAAATATTCAACATGGATTAATTAATATTTCTACAAGGAAATACAACCAAAGTTTGAGCTACTTGTATGCCAATATGAAACAAAGCTTGTATATTTAAATGGGCTTGTACAATGATGAGATAAATCCGATCCATGATTTATAGACCAAACATACAACACGCAGATATATAAAACTGCTATTCCATAAACCAATATGACTTCTTCAAAGTGGGGGCTACTTATAATATGCAAACCTCTACATTAACCATAAAGCATTATCCAATTTTATTAGATCTATGCCTTGAAATAAAATGTGAATACTATGCAATAGTAGATCTACTCAAGAAGCATTATATAGAAATAAACCCTCACATCAATCAACTTGGCTATGAAAGAAATCAAATCAACAGAGGAAGCATAGGCACTCACAAACCAAACTCCACACCACTCTTGTACTATAATTCCCATTGTAATAAGTTAGGCAGTGAATGGAATTCATGTGCCCAGTCGAACTAGGAGGATGCCTCCAGAAAGACCTAATTCTACCCACGAACTTATTAAATGAATAGAGGTTGTATCACTAACTGCCTTTTCTCATTGATAAACCATAGATTTTACATGAATAAAAGCTCAAAAGTGATTGATTCACATTGAGTAATATTTTGATGATATCATTCTATGGTATAATGGGGTAATCTTATGTTTAGAGAGGATTACTTTAAATTTAAAGCTCCAAGCACAAGGTAATCCTAACAACTCTACCTGTTGTAAAATCTGAACACTCAATGCTTTGTTTTAGTATATCATGTTTTAATGTCCACCCCGACCAATAAGGCCTATGGGCAGATTAATAAAATTTGGTGTTTAAACATTTGTGTTGAACTCACACATTATAATTTTTGTGACTATTTTTTGAAATGTTTGGATTTCAGCAACACTTTTCTGATTAAGCTTTTGATTCTCACTATGATTAAGTACTAATGGGAGACAAGAAAAACATAATTAGATCACAAAATATGAAAATATGATAATGTATAATCCCCTCAATTACAATGTATATTCTCTATGATAATTTTAACAACATATGATTTGTGTGCTTCAAGTATATCTTATTGTGTACAGAGCATTCAAAACTAGGTGTTGATCCTCGGGCCCTAAACAAAATAATATATATTCGCCCATGAGCCAATATCTTCTCACATAAGGAGGTGGTGGAGATCTAGGAAATGCATATAGGCCACCCTTTGGAGAAGAAGATAATTTCATCCGAAGAATGGCTCAAGTTTATGGAAGGTTTGTATCTTTTTAAGCAATGCACAAAGAGAGGCATATTGATGCACTTATTGATTTATGTGAAGCGATGAGATTATATTATCCTGTAACATATTTTGGTTTTGAATTTGGAAATTTTAGTTGTAGGTAAGCCTCTTGGACTACAAATTGGAATTTCCCATGCCCACCAGATATTCTATGAAGTTTGTACTGCAAATTGTGAGATTGGACCTAAAGAGGGAGAAGCATGAGAGCTTTATCCAGACACCAAATACACAACTTTGGAATCCTTCTTGAAGAATTACGTATAAGCATTTATTATTTGGGTCTTTCAATCATAATAATACTTTCTTTTCTGAAGCATAGTATTTCTTAATCATTTGGTGCTTAACGAGTCAGTGTAATTATTAAGTTAATATTTGGCTACTGTGTCTACTCTTGCTGGATAAAATTGATTTGTCATCTAATTATAATGGTACGAAGTCTGATTTTGGATTTAATGTCTTTTATAAAAGATAACTAATGAGCATTTAACAATAGAAGGCATAAAACTATGACCTCCAATGTTAACTCTTCTAATTTTTGTCAATCTAATTGTCACTTGCAACAACTTAGAAATAAATTTCCTTTGATTGTTTCCTTTCTTTGTATGTTTTTCTAGTTGATATGCCTATAACATAAATTAATAGATAATGTGGATTTTTCTTATGTAACAAGAAATGAGCTTTGTGTACCCTCAAGGCCTTACAAAACTGCACAACTCAAGTTACACAAGCCAAAACTTTGAAAAATAATAGGTTTGTGCCATTACTGTTGGTGTGGTTGGTGATATATGTAGGGCATTAAATGACAACGTGGTGATATAGAATTATTTCCCCTGGAAATTTAAGGAAAATTATGGACAAATTACTTTGAAACCTTTGAAATGGATGAGTGGGATTGTGTATGATCATTGGAAGGCATAATGGCGATAATTGAAATTTGTGAAAAGTTTCTCTCATTACAAACTGATGACGAGCTTGAATTTTGAGCATTGGAATGCATAATGGTGATGCAAGAAATTTGATGTAGTAATATTTTGATGATGTCAGTTTATGGTATAATGGGATAATCTTCTCTTTAGAGAGGATTATTTTAAATTTCCAAAAACACTTTGTATCTTTATGACAACAAAATTATTTCTCTCTTTCACTTTGATTTCAAATAATGACTTTGATTTCCTAAGTTTAGTTTCATTCCTCTTGTTTGATTCCATTCCTCTCTGGTTTGATTGGAAAGGGAAACCATTTTTTAGGAATAGTTTATGAAAAATGTTGAATTGAAAATTACAAAATTGTGGAATTGAAAATTGCAAATATGAATTTAGAAACATGATTCCATTTTAATTAATGGTGGAATGCCTATGAAGATGAGTAGTATGTATGTGCGTTTATAATCAAATGGTATAATCTTATTGTGATTATTTTATTTAAATTTTGATTTTGATGGTGATTTAATATTGTTTTTTTTTTAATTAAACAGTGATATAAGTTTTATTATTATTGTTTTATTTAAGTTTTGATCAAATGAGAAGTTATAAGTTTTATGTGTTTATAATTATTTGAAATATAGTTTTATTTGTTTCTTTTTCCATTGACACATTTAAAAAAAAAATTATAATTATAATTTAATTATTAATAATTATTACACGAATGGTAAATATTTAATCTCCATTGAATATTTTATTATCAATGATTATGTATATGTCACGATTCTTCTCGAATATATTTAATCTCCATAGAATATTTTATCATCAATGATTCTTTATATGTCGCGATTCTTCTCGAATTTATGCCTTACGACATTTCCTTTGCAACATTTGGTGCAATTGCTAGTTAAAAAAATGTGATATACAAGTCTAATATGTAGTGATATATATATATAATATATATATATATATATATATTATATATAATATATATATATATATATATTATAATATATATATATATATATATATATATATATATATATACTTGTGTAAGCTTGGTAGTACTTCCCTTTTCTATTAATTTTCTATAAGCATGTAGTAAAATATGTCTATCAAAATATGTCTGGTGACCTCAACCTACCTGAAGGAAACCAGGTTTGTTGGCCATCGATCAACATCAAAAGTTGTCCAAAATTTAAACAGTTTTATTCTTATCATCCAGGCTACGTTTGCTACTATATATACTATATACTTAATGTTTGTAAAGTAAATGTTATTCAACATAATAATAAAATTTAACTGTCTGTCTCTTTGCTTCAGTGATCTGATCATTATACTGGTCCAATTCTTTCGCACTTAACCCAGGCTCTTCACTCTGCAACAATGTCCGGATCTTCTTTTTCATTCTCTTTAAGCAGAGGTTTTGGTGATATTATTCCACTTGCACTGACTGGATTTCCTTCTGGATATATTTTAAGCTTGGTTCGTCTTGCATGTGCCCCTCTGTCTCTTCTTTATCCTTATAAGTTATCATTACCCTGGCCAGAAGGTTTTTCATTACCCAGTATTGCTACATCGTCTGCCTAAACAGTGTTTGGCGACCTCGAGTATGGCCCGGGTCATTAATTATTGGCTCCCAATCTACTATTAGGATTTCTTCATTTTCCACATTGGCATTTAACTCTGCTTCCCATGATGCTATTACTGCCTTTATTTCTGTTGGGGTTCCTACATGGTAGGAATGCATTAAATTCTGCATGCTCTCCTCTTTCTTCTTCCCCTTTTTCTCTGTGGTTTTCTCGTTGATGCCTCTGAGCCCTTCATTTTTTGGTCTATCTTCTTTCCTGCTCTTCTGACAACTTTTCTTCCTCGTTGCCCTCCTTCTTTTACCATCTTTTCCTGCTTCCATTTCCTATGATCCCCGCCCTCCTGCAGCCTTACCTGTTTCAGTTGCCGTAGCTTCAAAGACTGGAGAGCACCGAAATTAATACTACCTATAATATGAACCAGTAATAAATCATTAAAACCAATAATAATTTTAATTTTCCATTCCTTTTTTATCTGAGTTTCAACATTATCGCTTTCGATTTTCTTCTCAGTCGCCCAATCGCCCCCAGATTGCAACCGCTCAATTATTGCCTCTCGCCTCAGCTCTATGCCCCACTTGGTTCCCATTCCCTGGATTCTCCACAGGTGTCCCCCTCCTCTCTTATGATCTAGCAGCTAGGGGTCATCTTACCGACTTCAAGGGAGTTGAATTTTTTCATCCATTTCGCCACATGGATGGAGCCCCTCTTAGATTTTCGAGGTTGTAGATTCCCTAGAATGCCATCACTAACTAGTTTCCTCATTGATTGCTCTTCCTTTGACCTTGCAAAGACCTTTTGGTCTGAAATTGTCCCTTCCCTAACTCATTTGACCTTTTGTAGAATTTTGTAGAATTTTTCTATAAATCAGCTAGCTCTGATACCATGGAGAACCTTTTCTACAAATCAACTAGGTATAATACCATGTAGAAATTTCCCGCCTATAGAAAAAACTGATATATGCAATGTCCTAAAGCATAATACTTGTTCTACTTCTACAAAGCATTAAGCAAAAGCATAATCAAATTCATGAGCAACATCAAATAGAAACATGCATAACAAATCAAGAGAAATCAATCACACATAACACAAGATATATCCAAGGGAAAGCACCAGCATAAAACCCTAACCATGTATTATCAATCAAGTGGAAATCCTCTTCACAATACAAAAAGAATCAGCTCAATAGCTATCCCGCTCTCTCTGTACTCTGATGAAATTCAATCAAAAGATGAAAATCATGGACTACCTAGGCCTCAATATATAGGCCACAAGTCCTCCAATCTCCTATAATAGATCCTTCTCCATGCAAGGAATACTTACTAGAAATATCCAAGCATCTGATAGTACACTATCGCACCTTTGATCTCAACTGGGTCTCTGAAAAAACTGACATGCAACAGTTATCCATGAGTGAATCCTCAGTTATCTAAAATAATAGTTGTCACATGCATGCAAGCATTAACAAACTATATTTTATTTTTTTAAACTTTTAAAAATCTAACTAGACTTGACTAGTTAGAACTAAGTCAACTAATTCTCTCATTATAGAACTGAACCTTATCTCCTTTAATCAAGGGATAAATTCCTAAATCAAGGGAGAAAATAATTGCACGATCTCACAAAGACTTCAAGTTTAATTTTTCATAATTAATTAACTCATGGAGATTAATTAATTAATATTTTAAACTATTGTCAAGACCAAAATTAATTTTACTTCCTATAGATAGACTAGGGACTGCTATAAATAGGAAGGGACCCAGAAATGCTATTTTTAGAGCTTTTTATTTTTAGCAGTTTCACCTCTCACCCAATGTGGCCAATGACCTCACTGGCCAAACTGCTATTTTTTGACATGCTATTTTTAGACATGATATTTTTAGCAGGTTTATTTTTAGCACATTCTAAATTTAACATTTCTTGTTGCACCTTTTTCAACACCTTTTTCCTATCCCAGTGGTGTGAGTATCCCCATGATGCTAGACTATCCTCACGAGGCGTTTTTTCCAATTCCAGTTCCTTACTCTCTCCCTTCCCTATTCTAGGAGGCAACAACTCCCCCAAAAGATCACAGAGGCCTCAAAGCCTTTTTTGGCTCAGTTCTGCAGCTATTCCTAATGATAGGCATCCTTATTTTCACCCCTGGTTCTGGCTTCCTTCCAGGCCTCTCACATGAGGCATGCAACGGAGCGGTTTATGCTCATAATTGTAGCCCACATCGCATACTTGAGATGAAGACACCATAGGAGGCTTATTCCAGTAAAAGGTCAGATGTTGGTTACTTCATGATTTTTGGGTCATCGGTATATTTCCATGTGACCAAAGTTGCACAGAAGAATCTTGAGCTTATAGTAGAGTTGGGGATACTTGTGGGGTACATTGATACACCTCACAATTTGTCTGGTGACCTCAACCTGCTTGAAGGAAACCAGGTATGTTGGCCACCGATCAATGTCAAAACTTGTCCAAAATTTAAACAGTTTGATTCTTATCATCCAAGCTACGTTTGTTGCTATATCTACTATATACTTAATGTTTGTAAAGTAAATGTTATTCGACATAATAAAAATATTTAACTGTCTGCCTTTCTACTTCACTCATTTGATGATTCTACTAGTCCGATTCTTTCACACTTGACCTAGGCTCTTCACTCTACAACAATGTCTGGATATGCTTTTTCATTCTCTTTAAGCAGAGGTTTTGTTGATATTGTTACACTTGCACAGACTGGATTTCCTTTTGGATATCTTTTAATCTTGCTTCCTCTTGCACGTCCCCCTCTGGCTCTTCTCTATCTTATAAGTTATCATTTCCCTGCCCAGAAGGTTTTTCATTACATAGTATTGCTGCATGGCCTGCCTGAACAGTGTTTGGCAACCTCAAGTATGGCTCGATTCATTAATTACTAGCTCCTAAACTACTATTGGGATTTCTTCATTTTCCACATTGGCATTTAACTCTAATTCCCATGATGTTATTACTACCTTTATTTCTATTGGGGTTTCTACATGGTAGGCATGCATTAAATTCTGCATGCTCTCCTCTCCCATTCTTCTTCCCCTTTTTCCCTATGGTTTGCTTGCTAATGCCTTTAAGCCCTTCATTTTCTGGTCTATCTTCTTTCCTACTCTTCTGACAACTTTTTATCCTTGTTGCCCTCCTTCTTTTACCATCTTCTCCTGCTTTTGTTTCCTACGATCCTTGCCCTCCTGCAGCCTTACCTGTTTCGGTTGCTGGAGCTTCAAAGACTGGAGAGCACCGAAATTAATACTACCTATAATATGAACCTGTAATAAATCATTAAAATCAATAATAATTCTAATTTTCCATTCCTTTTTTATTTTAGTTTCAACATTGTCGCTTCTGATTTTCTTCTCAGTTATTGCCTCTCGCCTCAGCTCTATTCTACCTTTGGTTCCAATTCCCTGGTTTCTCCACAGGTGTCCCCCTCCTCTCTTATGATCTAGCGGGATAGGGGTTTTCTTACTGACTTCATGGGAGCTGATTTTTTTCAGCCATTCCGCCACAGGGATGGAGCCCCTATTAGATTTTCAAGGTTGGAGCTTCCCTAGAATGCCATCACTAACCAGTTTCCTCATCGATTTCTCTTCCTCTAACCTTGCAAAGCCCTTTTGGTCTTAAATTGTCCCTTCCCTAACCCACTTGACCTTTTTCCCATCCTAGTGGTGTGAGTATCCCACCTGATGCTAGACTATCCTCATGAAGCATTTTTGCCAATTCTAGTTCCTTACTCTCTTCCCTCCCTATTCTAGGAGTCAACAACTCCCCCAAAAGATCAAAGAAGCCTCAAAGCCTTTGTTCAGCTCAGTTCTGCAACTATTCCTAATGATAGGCATCCTTATTTTCACCCTAGGTTCTGGCTTCCTTCTAGGCCTCTCAGAAGTCTTGTATTTTCCCCCCCAGTCATCCAAGAATACCATCCAATTATACCCATACACTATCAATGGGAAATTATACTTGTATACACGAAATTTTCCATTTCTTTCCATGGCTAAGAAACTAGAGAGTCTTATTTTAACCCAGGACCATCCAGGCCCATCACAGGGCTTGATTTCCCCCCTCCCCACCCTTCCAGGAATACTGTCAAGTCAGACTCATGCAATATCAATAGGAAATTATACTTGAATTCACATAATTTTTCATTTATTTCCACTGCTAAGAGACCAGACATTATTTTCTTAACACAGAACCAACATCTTCCTATTTCATTCAACACCTCTCTCCTTATTTTCCAAACTCTCCTCCAATTACGCGACATGGTTACCATATTGTTGGGTGTGGAGCCTGATTATCTTTTGTATTCAAATGTATCGCTGCATTGGACCCCAGTTCGTAATTGGGTGGCAAAGCCGCCCGTAAAATATATGCTGCAGGGGGGTCCGAGGGGGGGATCGGGGGCAATGCCCCCGAAGCTAAAAATAGATGTAAAATTGCCTTGTAAAATGATGTAATTTCATAGTCAATCTGGGCTATTCATTAGGTGGAGATCTAACCGTAGAAGTTATGTTTAATTTAGGGTTTTTTGCCCTAGAAAGAAACCCCTCGCTATATATGAGGGAAGTGTATTGCGTCTATGTAGATCTGTATTCTGAGTAAGAAGAGAAAGAATATTGAGTGAGAGGGAAGAGGGAATTACAGTGAATCTGTTGTAGGTTGTAACTCTTCAGTTTGCTGGATAATATAAAAGGAAGGATTGGCTGTTTCCTGTGGACGTAGCCCAAATTGTGCGAACCACGTCTATCTATGTCTCTCTTGTTTTATGCGTTTTATGTGTTTATATTTCTGCAATATTTTATGTGTTCCATTCCTCTGTAATATATAATTTCTAACAACTGGTATGAGAGCCAAAGGTCTATTTGGTTGATAGACTCGCAGGCGAGAAGGGTTCTTGGTTCGAGCGGGAGAAATGGCAGTAGATGGTAGGTTGAGGGTCGAAAAATTTAACAACCAAAACTACCAACTGTGGAAGATGCAGATGGAAGATTATTTGTACTAGAGAGATCTGTACCAACCATTGAGCAGAAAGACAAAGAAGTTGACGAGTATGACAGACACAGAATGAGATATTCTCAACAGAAAAGAACTTGACAATATGGTTGTGCCTAGCAACATCGGTAGTGTTTAATATTTGTGAGGAAATGAAAACAGAGGGTTTAATGTCGACATTGGCCAAACTATATTAAAAACCCTTGCCCTCAAATAAGGTATTTCTTATAAAGCGTTTATTTAATATGAAGATGTCAAAAGGTGGATTTGTTGTTGATCATTTAAATGAATTTAATACAATTATCAGTCAGTTAAGTTCTGTAGGGGTAACTTCTGATGATGAAGTTAGGGCTATGTTATTTCTATGCTCATTGCCAAAAAGTTGAAATGGTTTGTTATGGCCATTAGTAACTCTGTCTTTGGATATAGTACTTTAAAGTTTGATGATGTTGTCGGTGCGATCCTTAGCAAGGAAATGTGACGGAAAAGCTTCGGTGAGACATCAAGTAATGCTTTGAATGCAGAGACTAGGGGAAGAAAAATGGAAAGAGGAAGGAGCCCAGGATATTGCACTAAGTCAAGGGAAGGAAGATCTAAGTCTAGATCAGGGATAGCATGTTGGAAATGTGGGAAGAAAGGACACTTGAAGAAACACTGTAAGTCCTGGAAGGGAAAAGAAGGAGATACGCAATAAGAAAATAATCATGAAGTGAGTGTAACCGGTGACATGTTGCAATATGCTTTGATTCTTTCATTAGAAAATATTATTAATGTTTGGGTGGTAGATTTAGGGGCCTCATTCCATGCCACACCTGAAAGGAAACATTTTTCATGATTATGTTCAAGGAGATTTTGGACAGGTTCGATTGGGAGATGATAAACCCTGTAAAATCATTGGAATGGGTATAGTTTTCATAAAACAGAAAAATGGAAATCAATGGTTATTGAAGGAGGTAAGGAATGTTCCAAATCCAAAGAAAAATCTGATTTCAACAAGGCAGTTGGGAGGTGAAGGCTGTGTAACTACTTTCACAGATAAAACCTGTAAGGTCACTAAAGGAGCCCTGGTAATATCAAAAGGATAAAAAGGTTGGTACATTGTATTTATGCAATGGTATTTCTAATTCTGTTAATGCTTTAACCTCTACAGGAGCAGATACGACATTATGGCATCATAGGCTTGGGCACATGAGTGAGAAGGGGATGTAGATTCTTCATTCAAGAAATTTGTTGTCAGGTTTGAAGCATGTTGATTTGAAATTTTGTGAAAATTGTGCTTATGGAAAACAGAAGAGAATCAGATTTCTCAAAGTTGGGAAAGAAAAATAAGAGCGAAAAATTAGAGCTTGTTCATACAGATGTATGGGGACCTGCTCAGGTATCATCTCTCGGTGGCTCTCGTTATTATGTTACTTTTATTGATGACGCAACCAGAAAGACCCGGATTTATTGTATTCGAGATAAATATGATTCATTTGATACTTTCAAGAAATGAAAAGCTTTGGTTGAAAATGAGACATGAAAAAGGTTGAAGTGTCTCAGATCAGACAATGGAGGTGAATATTGTAGCAAAGAGTTTGATAGGTACTATTTAGAAAATGGAATTCGTAGAGAGAAGACAGTTCCAAGAACACCCCAACAAAATGGTGTGTCATAGAGGATGAATGGCACAATCATGGAGCGTGCAAGGTGCATGAGATTGCATGTAGAATAACCTTTACAATTTTGGGTAGATGTTGTAGATATTGTTGCTTATCTAATAAATAGAGGGCCTTCAAGTTCCTTGGATGGTGGTATTCCAGAGGAGGCATGGATAGGTAAAAAGGTAAACTACTCTTCTTTAAAGACTTTTGGTTGTGAAACCTTTGTCCACATTAATAAAGAAAATAGAACAAAGCTTGAGGCAAAATAAAAAAAATGTACCTTTATTGGATGTGGTGTTAATGATTTTGGTTATCGCTTTTATGATGATGAAAGACACAAAATCATTAGGACCAAAGATGTCATATTCAATGAAAAGGTTTTATATAAGGATCAGTTGCAGGAAAAGAAAAAGGAAAAAAGAAAGTAGAGAATACACAGTGCTTGAAGAGATCACAGAAAAAGTAATGGTGCCTAAAAATCATAATTATCAACAGCTAGAACAACAACCACAATAACAACATGCACCTCAAACACCTGAAAGTGGTGTTATAAGATCTACTTGGATAAGTAGACCCCCTGAACGATACTCTGCTTCAGTATAGTATGTATTGTTGACTAATTCTGGTGAACCAAAATGTTATGAGGAAGTAGTGCAGGGTAGAAACCAGGAAGAAGTGGGAGTAAGCCATGAAAGAAGAGATGGACTCCTTAGCACATAACTAGACTTGGGAATTAGTCAGGTTGCCTACAAGTAAAATAGCATTGTAGAATAAATGGGTTTACAGGTTAAAGGAAGAAGATGGAGGTAGACAAAGGTATAAAGCTAGAATTATGGTGAAGGGGTTTGCACATAAAAAGGGTATAAATTTTGATGAGATATTTTCTCCTTTTGTTAAAATGACTTCAATCAGAACTATTTTAAGTCTAGTAGCAGTTGAAGATTTGCATCTTGAGCAGTTAGATGTAAAGACAATATTTTTCCATGGTGATTTGGAGGAAGAGATATATATGCAACAACCACAAGGGTATGAGGTAAAAGGGAAGGAGAAACTAGTGTGTAGGTTGAAGAAGAGCTTGTATGGCTTAAAACATGCTCCAAGGCATTGGTATCTAAAATTTCACAGTTTTTGTATGAACAAGGTTATACTAGATGTCACTCTGATCATTGTGTTTATCTCAAAAGACAAAACGATGGAAGCTATATTATATTGTTATTTTATGTAGATGACATGCTTGTTGCAGGTTCTAACATGCAGGAAATAAATGTGCTCAAAAGAAAATTGGCAAACTGGTTTGCAATGAAGGATTTGGGTGCTGCAAAACAAATCCTTGGTATGAGAATAACTAGAGATAGGAAGAATCACAAATTAACATTGTCTCAGAGTGAGTACATACAAAAGGTGTTGAAAAGGTTTAATATGCAGAATGAAAAACTAGTTAATATACCTTTGGCTAGCCATTTCAAACTAAGTAAGGAATTGTGTCCCAAGACTCAGGAAGAAATCGCTGATATGTTTAAAGTTCCATATGCATCAGTAGTTGGAAGATTAATGTATGCTATGGTTTTCACAAGGCCTGATATTGCACATGTAGTGGGAGTTGTAAGAAGGTACATGAAAAATCCAGGGAAAGAATAATGGATAGCAATAAAGTGGATTCTTAAGTATTTGAGAGGTACCACAAGTCAAACATTATGCTTTGGTGGTTCAAACATTACTCTACAGGGATATGTTGATGCAGATATGGTAGGTGATAGAGATAACAGGAGGAGCACCACAGGGTATGCGTTTATTGTAGGTGGAACAACTGTCAGTTGGGTCTTAAAACTGCAAAGTGTTGTTTCACTCTCAACAACAGAAGCAGAGTATGTTGCTGCTACAGAGGCTAGTAAAGCAATGATTTGGTTACAAAGGTTTCTAGATGAATTAGGTAAGAAGCAAGAGTTGGGTAGGTTATACAGTGACAGCCAGAGTGCCATACATCTTGCAAAGAACTTTGCATTTCATTCCAAGACTAAACATATACAACTCAAGTACCATTCCATACGGTCAACATTGGAAGATGGAGAGTTGAAGATGGAAAAGATACACACTAGCCAGAATCCTGCAGATATGTTAACAAAAGTTGTAACCAGGGAGAAAATGAGAGTCTGCTTAGTTTCAATTGGTCTTCAAGTATGATGAAGAAGATGAGAAACAGGTAGGTCCAAAGTGGAGTCATTGTCTACCAAATGAAGTAGCGATGGAGTTGCTATAATTAGTCTCCAAGTAGTAGATTGTTGGGTGTGGAGCCTGATTATATTTTGTATTCAAAGGTATCGCCACACTAGACCCCAGTTCGTAATGGGGCAGCAACGCCGCCCATAAAATATATGCTACAGGGGGGCGGGGGATTGGGGGCAGCACCCCCGAAGCTAAAAATAGATGTAAAATTGCCTTGTAAAATGTTGTAATTTCATAGTCAATCTAGGGCGTTCATTATGCGCAGATCTGATGGTAGAAGTTATCTTTAATTTAGGGTTTTTTTCCCTAGAAGGCAACCCCTCGCTATATATGAGGGAATTTTATTGCGTCTATGTAGATCTGTATTTTGAGCAAGAAGAGAGAGGAGATTGAGCGAGAGAGAAGAGGGAATTACATCGGATATACTATAGGTTGTATCTCTTCAATTTGCTGGATAATATAAAAAGAAGGACTAGCTGTTTCCTATGGACGTAGCCCAAATTGGGTGAACCACGTATATCTATGTCTCTCTTGTTTTATGCGTTTTCTGTGTTTATATTTCTACAATATTTTATGTGTTCCATTGCTCTGTAATATATAATTTTTTAACACATATCAACATAGAGAGGAGCTTTGATTACATACCACGTGATGCTAATGAATTCTAGTTGTTGGTGGTCGCACCCCTTCTCTCGGCGTTCATTAGCTTCTTCGTCCGCTCGTTCTCTCTCAGCCCGCTGCATGCATTCCCCCAGTTGCCTTGCCACCTTTCTTTCCCAACTTCTCACCCACCTACCTATCCTCATTAACGAGGCGACCTCCACTTGCCACTTTTCCATGTCCTCCTTGCCTTCCTTCATGTGAAATCCTTGATTGATGTGCCCATTTCCCCTCCATTTAATGTCCTTCGTCGTATCCTTACAATTTTCAGCTACCCTAGCCATCTCCTATTTTCCATCTCCATTCGTTGGTTGTCATGCCCTCCTTCTGCATGTCCTTCCCTTATTCCATCTTGCTCCCATTACCTTATGCACCCCAATCGAGGATTAAATATATATATATTTAACTTGTATATCAATTTTTTATATTATTTAATAATAACAATAATAATTGATCCAAGATGCTCTCCAACCCATTATGGAAGAGATGTTATGATGTAATGTTTTTTTTTTTTTTGTAGGTAACACCCACAGGGATTTGAACCAGTGACCTATTGCAAGGAGTGCCTTACAGTGGCACACTTCACCGTCAATCCAAACCCCGTGGCAATGCCTATAATGTAATGTTAAACATAAAGGTAAAATAATAATAATAATAATAAATCATATTCATATATAATCATTATAATAATAATTATTATTATTAATGTTGGCTTGAATAATAAAAATAAAAATAAATGGAGAGTTCAATTATTAAAAATATAAATTTAACTAAATTAAAATTAAAATTATAACAAACTAAATTCTTATAAATATTGTTAGGTAATTCAAGTAAAATCGACGCCATGACATTTACAGTTGGTGGTTTTGGGGCTCTAGTTTTTGACAACTCTAGTTTTGAAAATGGTATTCATATATAATATATAATGTGCCTATTTAAGGTGTGAAGACTCATTTGAAATTTGTCTTTGGGCCATGAATGACAACTCAAATAAAATGGTTTCAGTTGTAGTGACAAAAAATATATATAATATTATATATATATATATATATATATATATTATATATATTTTTAATAATATATATATATATATATATATATATATACCATCATAGGTTCCATCTTATATTTCAATCTATAAGGAGTTGAGAGGGATCAAATCTCTCGAGGTGCAAACCTTTCCTCAAGCTTCATGCCACTTTTTTCCCCTGAAAAATAATGGAAATCTCAACATAATTCTAAGAAAATCTAGTGATTTGTTTTGAAAATCCGGGTTATAGTTGTCAAGGTTTAGTATTTTGGGTGCACCGAGGGTTCTTGATGGTGTTAAATTTATTTGCACCATCAAAAAAATTATTCAATCACTCATAATAGTTGGATTTTTTAAAGAGACTTGTGGCCTTTGTAGACATTGTTTTTAATTTATATGATTGTGCTAGTTAATATACATTATTAAATAATAGTCAATTGAGGTGGCTATCCACGAATGTTGGTTGGACAAAATGGTTGTTATCTTTCCTTGCTAGTGACATGATGGGCTATAATGTCCTTATAAAAATCATTTTATTTTTTTGTGCCTATGAATATTGTTGTATTATTTTTTTGTACCTAAGATTTAGAAGTGTTCCAATCTGGATTTTGAAGCTAGAAATAAATTCACTAGTTTGGCAACTATAATCTGGATTTCCAAAAAATTCAAACGAACTTTTTCAAAAACATGCAAGAAAATTCTATATTTTTAGGGCAAAATTGTTGATCGAATATACTATATTAAATTTTATGGAGGTGTATATACTCTACCCAATCTTGATTTAAATATATGATTTAAAAAAAATGTATTCTCTTAACCATTAGATTCACTTATACTATAAAACATCTCTTACTATAAAATGCCTTATTATATTAAAAATATGTTAAATATATCATATCAAGTGTCGAATGGAAAGTTTCTAATTTTTTCTAAAAATCTCTATTTCTTTATGGTAATTGAATAGAAGACGTCTACATTTTAATTTTTTTGGCAAAAATATTGAACTTTTTTGGCAAAAATATTGAATTTTTTTTAAAATGTTTTATTTCTTTGGGAGTCATCTAACGAGGCAGAGGAATTGCCCGGATTGCCAAAAGTGGCAGGAATCTGGGCAAAAATATTTCAAATATTTTTGTAGAGGCAGCATTTGAATCGTGTTTTTGATGGTGGAAATGGGTTCAACACCATCAAAAGAATTTAGAACACCTAAAATTTTGAAATTTAACAACTATAACTTGGATTTACAAAAATCCTTGCCAGATTTTCTCTAAATATTATCCGAATTTCCACAACTTTCCGGGCAACTCCTCCGCCTCGTTAGACTACGCGTTTACTAAATGTACATACGGTTGACATTAACAACAGCAAAAAGGGGCCCTCAAATTTTCCTGGCCATCCCCAATTCCATCTATTTAGGAGACCTTCTCTCAACAACATCATAGATCCATCTTAAGTACAGATCTAACATAAGCCGAATAAAAATTTCTTCACATGCAAACTTTAGAGTGAAAAATATAATGTGTTATTTTTCATTGTTTAATAAATTGTATTTTTAAATGATATAAATGTTTTAACCACAAAAACTTAATTTTTTCATGATATATACATAATTTTTTTAAAATGATATATAATATATACATTTTATCATGCAAATTAAAATGGTCTTTTATTATAATATATTTTTAGTATAATGTTAATATTAATTCTTATTAAAATATTTTATTGGTAACCCACATTGAATAATTTTTTATATACAACATTAAAATGTTTTATTTTAACAATTTTTTCTATATACATATATATGAAGCTGATATGTCCATATATTAGTTAACATATCTTTTCAAATAGTTTATTTAAATCTCTTGTTGAAATGCTTTTGAAAAGTATGTTGAGAAATAGCAACAAGAAATTCCAGTTTAATTTGTTCTTGAATTAAACAGAGAATTAAAATTGAATTTTATTCTCATAGCAACTTGTGAATAGTTAATTAATTTTAGTTAACTTAATTAGCTTAGGAATTTGCAATTGGAAGTCTTTCTGAAGTCGTGTATATGTTCTCCCTAAATTTTAGGGGTCCATTAGGAGTTTAAATTGAGTTGGAAATTACATCACTTTGTTTATTGAGTTAACTTAAGTTAAATTAGTTCCAAACTGTTTGTGGAACTAAAAGAGAGTTAACAGTCACTTGGTCCACTAGTGCATGCACAAGTGTCACTCCAGTTAACCGAAGATTCCCTCATGAGAAACTCATGCATGTCGGTTCTGAGAAAGATCCTATTGATACTAGAGTCCAGGGACAATGTACTATTAGTTGTGTGATTTACTGAGTTGTATAGATCATGTGTGCAATCAGAGAAAGACCTATGCTTGGATTATGCAGTTTTGGAAGTATGAATTCCCTTTAAATACAGACTATTCATCCTAGGAATTACGCAAGAGATTAGGGGCTTGGACAGTTACTGAATAGGCTAAGGATTTGGCTTGAGCTGGCTTGTGAGCTTAGAGAGTTGAGCACACTTGTGCAGAATCGTTCTAGTGAGAACAAGTTTTGTATCTTCACTCGTATTTCTGATATATGCAATATAGATAGTAGGTTTCGAGGAGTGGCTTTCCCTAGATACATCTTGTTTTATGCGCCATTGATTTATCTTTTTCTTGTTCATATTGTTTTCATCAATCTACTGCATTTCATTGGTTGAAAGTAGAAGTAGATTCTTGTCCTTTGTTTTAGTACATTGCATGAGCTTGTGAATCTATAGTATTTTCTACATGGTATTGGAGCTAAATTCAATATACTAGAGGATATTTCGAAGTTTTGAGTGTAGGGTTAGAGGTGAAATTTGAATTTTCAATACATACTTCAAGATTGGAAAATGGTGTTCTACGATTTGCGGCTCAAGTATGCCTTGGAAGCTAGCATGAATTTTATATCCTCGAGGGATAGAATGGAGGTTATGCTAGAGGATAATGGCTTGAACGAATTCTTTGATCAAGAAATTTCTAAGCCAGCAACATTGAATGCACATAATTTGGCTGAATGAAGGAAATGTATGACGAAGGTGAGGCGGATAATCCTTGAGGGAGTTCAAAACTACATCGTCTCGAGTCTCCATGGAAAGGAAACTCTGTATGCTATGTGGAAAGCATTGAAGAACTTGTATCAGAATAGATGTGACCAAAGGAAATTGGCACTGAAGGACACACTCTGAAAAATCAAAATGGAGAAAGGCGAGACGATTCCAAAATACCTGACCAAGTTCACTCAGTGTCATGATGAACTTGGAATTGTTGCAATCACAGTTGTTGAGGATGATATGGTGAGTCTTGCTCTTTTAGGACTCCCAAAGAGTTGGCATAGTTATCAGGACTATGTCAATGGTCGAGAGAAGATGCCAAATTGGGAACGACTGTAGTTGGATTTGATGCAGGAGGAGATTAGGAGGAACACCAGGGATGGATCTTCATCAAAGACTGATGATGAAGAGAACTGTGCCTTATCAATTAAGGCGAAGAAGGGTAAAGGGAAAGCTTCCCATTCCAAATCGGATTCTTATCATGGAGGTAAGAAAAAAACATGGTGAAAGTTAAGTGCTTTCCTTGTCATGAGATAGCCATTTTTCTACAAATTGTCCACTCAAGAAGTCAAAAAAATAAGTCCTCAAGAGGATCGGTAGGTGAGGATTTGACTTCTCAATTCGAATTAGACTTTTCCCTCATTACAAGCATGGTGTCATCAATGATGGAAAGTGTATGGTACTTAGATAGTGGAGCTTCATTCCACATGACTGGCGACAAAGAGTTATTCAGTGGCCTGGAGTAGGAAGATCTATAGATGCATATCAAGATGGGTGACGATGGGAGCTACAATGTTATTGGCTTGGGAACGATTACTTTTCAGATGGAATATGGGGCTCCATTCACCTTTAAGAATGTTAAGTATGTGCCCTGGCTGAAGAAGAACTTGGTATCCGTTGCCATGCTTGAGGATAGAGGCTATGATGTGATCTTCTCGAAAGGAAAGGCGTTCCTTTGACAAATAGCCATGGGTCAAGTAAAGAAGATAGGGATTTGGGTGAATAATTTCTATAAGCTGGAGGTAGAGGAGTGTGATGCCTTGAGCACAAAAGCATAAAGGGTGCAAAACTGAGACGTTGGCGAGTTGTGGCATAGACAATTGGGCCACTTGCATCATGGGGCTTTGAAGATATTGTAGAAAATCTCTACTAGTCTTCCCAAAGGCACGCTTGAGCAAGTTGATACATGCAAGGTTTATACTTTGGGAAAATACACCAAGCCTTCCTTTCACGATAGAGACAATCAAAGCAGAGACTATTCTAGAGAAAGTCCATTCAAATGTGTGTGGAGCATTCTCGAGATCATCCATGGCCAAACACAAGTATTATGTTATATTTGTTGATGACTTTTCTCGAAAATGTTGGATTTTTTGCATGTAGAAAAATGATCAAACTTTCACAAATTTTTGTGAGTTTAAAGCATTGTTGGAGAAAGAGTCAAACAAGAAGGTTAAAACTCTACTGAGTGATAATGGTGGTGAGTATGCCTCAAACAAATTTAAGAACTTATGTGCAACATAAGGGATTAAACAAGAGTTGATGACACCCCATAACCCTCAGCAGAATGGGGTGGTCGAGAGGGAGAACATAAGCATAGTAGGGGCAGCAAGGGTGATGTTGTATGATCAGGGCCTAACACTACACTTGTGGGTTGAGGCATGCAATAGAGCGATTTATATTTAGAACTGTAGCTCACATCGGATACTTGAGATGAAGACACCAAAAGTGGCTTATTCCGGTAAGAGGTCAGATGTTGGTCACTTAAGGATTTTTGGGTCATCGGTATATTTCCATGTGACCAAAGTTGTACAGAAGAATCTTGAGCCTATAGTAGAGTTGGGGATATTTGTGGCGTACACTTATAGACCTCACAACTATATGGTATACTTGCCAACCAACAAGATGACAATGGTTCGCAGGGATGTCAGATTCGATGAGGAGAAGGCCATGCGAGTTTCCCTTGAGAGTGAGATTGAGCTAGACATGGTTGAGGAGATTTTAGTTCCCAAGGTTGAGAAACCTCAGATTGATGTGGAGCAGCCACATGTAGAGGATTTGGGAGTGGAGACATCCACTCAGGAAAAGTTTTTGAGAGAGGGAAGAAAGTACACCAGAGAGGCTGACAGATTGTTGGATGATGAATGGGAGAATGTGGGAGAACCTACTTCTCAGGGAAGGTAGAGGAGGTCAACTGAGAGGTACACTGGATGCATGGTTCTTATGGGTGAATACATTGTGATAGGGCCATCTTCCTTTAAGGAAGGACTGTAGCAGCTGGTTTGGAGTAATGCCATGGTGAGGAGTATGACTCCATATTTTGTAATAGTGTTTGGGATGTGGTTCCGAGATCGGAGAACAAGTCAGTGGTGAGCTCCCGTTGGATTTACAAGGTAAAGCAAGCTATAGATGGTAGTGTGGAGAATTATAAGGCTATATTTGTGGCTCGTGGATTTTCACGAGTACAGTGGATTGACTATGACAAGACCTTTTATCTTGTTGCAAGGTACTCATCAATCAGATCTATATTGGCACTATCAGTACAGATGGGTTGGAAGATACATCAAATGGATGTGAAGACAACCTTCCTTAATGACATGATTGAGGACATGGAAAATTTTAAGGATGGAAATTTATCTTAAAATTTATCAACCTTGGAAAATCCCACTAGTCCATAATATGAATCTATAAAATGTTTGGAGATATTTTTGTAAAAATATTCAAATTTATAATATTTTTATATAGTTTATATATATTGTTTTGGTGATTTTTAGGGTAAAATAATTTCTTTCTATAAAATTTGGGCGAATCATTTTTACAAAAAAATGGAAATTAGCGAATCTTTTTTTGGGAAAAAGTATAGAAAATTAGCCCATGGGCAAATATTAGCCCCTAGATTTTTCCCTAATTGAGGAAGAGGTGTACATAGAGCAGCCTGAAGGTTTTGAGACCTTTCACCATGATTTGCATGTGTGTCAGCTCAAGAGAGCATTGTATGGACTGAAGAAAACACCTCATGTTTGGTACACTAGGATAGATAGCTACTTCACTAGGTTGGGCTTCACAAAGAGTGAAGCGGATTAGAATTTGTACCACATAGTGATGGAAGGTAAATTGTTGATCATTGTACATTTTGTTGATGATCTCATACTGACAGGTGATGATAATTGATCAATTCTTGCAAGAAGGACCTTGCAAGAGAGTTTGAGATGAAGGATATGGGGCTCATGCATTACTTTCTTGGCATGGAGGTATGGCAGGGAGATGGGGAGTTGTTTGTGTCTCAGGGAAAGTATGCCAATGAGATATTCAAGAGATTCTTCATGGAGAGTGGCAAACCCATGGAGACTCCTCTAGCAGGTAGCTAGAGGAAGGAAGACGCTACTTTAGATGAAGTAGTGGAAGTTACTGTTTATAGGCAACTTGTGGGTTCACTCATGTACTTGGTTAACACATAATCGGATATGTGCTATGCATTTAACCAACTTAGTCAAGTGATGGTTAGGCTTACCAAGTTGTATTAGAAGGTGAAAAAGCATGTGTTGAGATACCTCGAAGGCACTTCTCAGTATGGATTATGGTACATACGAATAGAGGGAGTGAAGCTTCAAGGCTTCACTGATGTAGATTGGGAAGGCATTCGATCCAAAAGGAAGAGCACATCAGGAGGGATCTTCAATATTGGGTCAACGACAGTTTATTGGTACAACAGGAAACAAAGATTGGTTGCACTCAGTTTGATAGAGGTAGAGTACGTGGTTGTAAGTCAGGAAACATGTGAGGCCATCTGGATGAGGAAGATCCTAGTTGGTTTGTTTGGTCAACAGATGGATCCAATTTTGATTTACTATGATAATTAGAGTTGTATCAAACTCTCTGAAAAATATATTTTTTCATGATTGGTCCAAGCACATTGATATTCGATATCATCATCTCAGAGATTGTGTATTGAGGTGGATTATGTCGTTAGAGTACATTCCCACGGAGGAGAAAGATGCTGACATTTTGACCAAGACATTGTCAAGATGTAAATTCGAGTTTCATGGAGACAAGATCAGGGTAGCTGATAATCCCTTTCTTGTTGAGAGGGATCGTTGAGAAATGGGAACAAGAAATTCTAGTTTAATGTTTCCTTGAATTAAACTGAGATAATTTGTCCTTGAATTAAACTGAGAATTAAAATCGAATTTTGTTCTCATAGCAACTTGTAAATAGTTATTTAATTTTAATTAGCTTAGGAATTTAGAGTTGGAAGTCTTTCTGAAGTCATGTATATGTTCTCCCTAAATGTTAGGGGTCCAATATGAGTTTAAATTGAGTTGCAAATTAGATCGCTTGATTTACTGAGTTAAGATCATGTAAATTAGTTCCAAACTGTTTGTGGAACTAATAGAGAGTTAACAGTCAGTTGGTGCACTAGTGCACCCACAAGTGTCACTCCAGTTAACTGAAAATTCCCTCATGAGAAACTCATGCATGTTGATTCTCAGAAAGACCCAGTTGAGACTAGAGTGTAGGGACAATGTGCTATCAATTGTGTAATTTACTGAGTTGTATAGATCATGCATGCAATTAGAGAAGGACCTATGTTTGGATTGCAATTTTGGAAGCATGAATTCCCTTTAAATGCGGGTTATTCATCTTGTGAATTACATAAGATATTAGGGTCTTGGAGAGTTACTGAATAGTCTAAGGATTTGGCTTGAGCTAGCTTGTGAGCTGAGAGAGTTAAGCATACTTGTGCAGAATTGTTCTAGTGAGAATAAGCTTTGTATCTTCACTCATATTTTTGATATATGCAATACAGATAGTGGGGATTTGAGCAATGGATTTCCCGAGATACATCTTGTGTTATGTGTCTTTTATTTATCTTTTTCTTGTTCATATTATTTTCATTGATCTATTGGCTTCCGCTAGATGAAAGTAGAAGTAGATTCTTGTCCTATGCTTTAGTACATTGCATGAGCTTGTGAATCTACAGGATTTTCTACGAAGTATAAGTTTTAATTTGTTTTTTATTATTATAGCTGACATTATTTTTCTATTTAGAACATATTTTTTTTATGTTTTATTTTTATTTTAAAGGAGGACGAATGGACTGACACATCCCCCTTATATTGGATTGTAGAATGAGGCTCTTGGCTCAACCAAAAGAGAGGTACGAAGAATCATGAGTCAAATATGAACCAATTCAGTTGCCCAAATCTCGGAAAATATCTTCCACCCAGTAGTTCAGAAGAAGAATTGGAAACCAAACCCAAACCAACACCACATTTCAACATTCTTTCTAAGCATCGAACAAGGGAGACCATAATTTGAAAATAATTGGCAAAGAGTCGATATGCCATAATTAACCCATCATAGCATGGGCGTCCTCCCCATTTCTAAACTTCAATTGAATCCACCCCTTGAGTAGGATTTCCACCTTAGGGGGAGACTGAACAAACAAAGCCACATCTTGAGAAACCCACAAAGATAGGGTTTGTCTAGCAAAATGACGGCCTTGAACGCGGCTCACAAGCGAAGATGAGGCCAAAACCCGAACCCTCTCCATAAGAACGTCACCACCTAGAACTAGCAAATACACCGAGTCTTTTTGTAACGAGGCTTAACAAAATTTGAGCTTTCGCTTGGATAGAACCCGAAACAAGGTTTCATTGGAAAACCCTCCGAGTGTGCGGTCAAAATATTACTGTTAGGGAGTTGAGAGGTCATAGGATGAGAATGAGTCTGAGTCTGAGCAAAAAGATAAGTAAACTAGAGAAAGTTGATATCTGATATCGAAATATTAGCCCGACTAGAAAGACCAATTATAAACCCACAATGAAACCCATATCAAAACCCTCGCTGTTATTATTATTATTATTATTAATAAAAATAAAATATAAATATTCAACCTTATATATTATCATAAGTTTCTACAATTAATTCATTTAAAAGCATTGCTTAAGTTAGTGTTTGGTGTTTGAATGTTTTTATCAAATAGCACTCCAGATAACTTTTCGGCATTTCTCATAGAATGGCCATTCAAAGTCAAACTCTAACGTGCCAAGTTTATAAACAAAATTGCTTAACATTATTTATATGAATATTTTCAATAAAATAAAAATAAAATAATTTTAAAATTTTAGAAATAAATTACTTCATTTAACCTCATTTCTTTGTTCAAATATATATACTTTGGAATAACAAAATAAATTTAATTCCATGTTCAAATATATGTACATTAAAATAATAGAATAAATATAATAAGTTCGAGTGTGAAAAGTATATACTTAATTCATTCCAATAAATATAATATATATTATAAGAGAAAAAGTATAATATATATTGAAATACACATGTTAGAGATTTATTACCGAAGGTTTAAATGTGGCTTGGGATGGTGTTCCCTTTGTAAAAACAAGGGGTGTGTACAACATGTTTTCGTCGAATGTTATTTTTTCCGAAATGTATGGAATAGATGCAAATTTACATTAAGCCATTCAATATTTTGGTATGGTTCAATATTCATCGCACTCACATCTTTTAAACAAGTCTTTCAAATCTCTTCTTGTAATCATATGTTGGGGTTTGGCTCTCGGAGAGGCTTATTTTTCAAAATATGGATGTAAATCGAACTCATATAGCTCCTTTATAAAAGATAAAGGAAAAAGAATTTGTTGCCACAAGAATCATCACTCATATACTATTGGTCAAACCAAGCCATGGGTTACTTTGATAGTGCATCAATTGAAAATGGTTAGAAAATTGGGGTGGAATTATTTTATATTTATTTTCAAGTCATGTTTTTAAAGTTAAGATAGGCTTGGTCATGGTTTAAACAACCAATTAGAATTTTTTTCTACAAAATTTTGCTATTGTTTGTAAGCGAAAAAGAGTGCTCACAAATTCGCATATTTGGCAATTCAAAGTTCACAATCAACTCGCTAAATGACATTTCTTCATGTAGTACCATTTTTTAAGGCCTATTATTGAGAAGATTTCACATATTATTGGTTCATTTACATATTTCTCATGCTTGCACATATACAGGGAAAGAAATCAAGACGCAGATAATTTATCTAACGCTAGCATCCATCTGGAGAAATATTTTTGGACCATAATCAAAGAGAACAATTGACATTCTAAAGAATTTGATCATTGCATGCTATAGGTTTAGCTCACAAGGTCAACTATTCCTAGTTCATGATTTTTTGCAATTTTCTTGTAGTATTTTACATGAAGATTTCTCCATTGTTGTCTTATTTCATGACAGAGACTTTCAAACCTCTTTTGAGTCCGTTTTGCTATATTTTTGCGCATATGGCCTTCTCTTGTATATATCCATCTACAATTAACGACAATCCTGTTTTTCTATTGTCTCTAGTCTCTGATGGTTAGATATATATGTTAGTCTTACTCTATAAACAAGAAAATGTCCATATTTTTGTAATTTTGTAATATATAAACTGTGGAGGGTTCCTCTTCTCTGATATATTATTATGCTTTTATGAATTTTATTGAATTATTTAAAAATACACTCCAGTGTATCTAGAAAATGTATTTTCATCCTATCTATAAATGAAATTATGTTTTATCCCAATAGAAAAATAATACTAAGATATACATGTTAGAGGTTCATCCAAGGCATGTATTTCACTAGTATGATGTAGAAATTATTTAAACAATATCTACCCATTATTATCATTTTTTTGTAAGGTTGTAGTTATTTGTTTTATCTAAAATTGACGTAATGGGTTTAGGGCCTAATTTCATTTGTTTGTGTATCTTATATTAAGTTTTTTGGTATCACGTCATCTCAAGATGCCATATCATTGATAAAGTCACTTTGTCACTACCATGTTTTTTCACATTGTTTTCTTGACTGTTTACACGGTAACGTGGAATCCTCGATTTTAGCTCTGTAAAATGTAAAAGTGTTATTTTTTCAATTTTGCACATATATATAATAGTTTTTTATGCTCTTAATCTGCAAAAGATACCCAAATACAGAATATGCGAAGAAAAATACCGAGAACATAGAATAGTGAGAGTCCACAGCAAATATTTTATTATTTAGAAAGCAATGTTCACTGGCCTCTTCGAGGGGGCAACCTCCAATAGAGCAAAGCTCGATTCAAAAATAAAACATGATGCTCCTCGCAGGGAGTCTCTATCCTTTATATATGACTCATACATGCAATACCATGGATCAATACCATGGGTTTTATTAATACCATCTATCTAATACTAGGCCCATTTGCAACTAACTGTGGTCCTGTCATTAATAGCGGGTTAACCACTTACAATTATTAATATGGGCTTTATTGACTCTTTATTATGACGTGATCCCACTACATAAATAAGTGGGTTAGGG